>APFE030593521.1:5252-20489 GCA_000404065.3 Pinus taeda | reverse complement strand
AAAATAATGGAAAATGAAGAAAATAGAGGCCTCATTAATAAAAATTCTTCTGAGGATCAATTAGCAAGCTTAGTAAGTGGAAAATATCAACTCAAGTTTGGTTAGTGTAACCTTTTTTTTAGATCAAGTTTGGAGATCTCTCATTATTCTCTCTCTCTCTCTCTCACTCTTCGTGACTTAGAGTTTTCTTGGAGCACTATAGCTTTGGATCAAGGAAGGAAATGAAAGAAAAGGGAAAGGAAGGAAAATTAGGATCAAGCAACTTTAGCAGGAATACTTGCAGGTAACCTTTTGCATGTGTGATTTCCTAGCTAGTTTGGACATGCATGGCTTTTCATGTCGATGTATGGTTCTCTTGTTGTTGGTGGCATAGTTTTTCCGGGTTATGACAATGGTTTTCAGCCTATTCTTGCCTTTTTCTGGATGCCATGGTGTTGAGATGTTTATTTTGGTTTTGAGCTTTGGTTTTTCAGATGGATTTCGGAATCCAGGATGGAGGTGCTCTTAAGGTTCATTCTCAAAGGCCTAGGAATCTCTTGATCAATTTTGGTAGGATACACAATAAAACCTGAGGGGGAAGTCTCAGTTTAGGGCCTAGCGATCCGGGTTTGGATTGTGGTAAATCCTGAGAGACTGGTCTCGGTTTAGGGCCTAGTGATCCGATATTGGATTATGGTAAAGCCTGAGAGGCAAGGAGATGGAAAATTCCTTAAGGATAGTGATGGATTTCATATGGCATTCCAAGTTTAGTTGGGTTGTGATTGAAGCACCAATTTTGATGTGATCACGGTTTGGTGAGGGTGGAGGTGGTTTAACCTCTAGATTCCCTTGGTTGTCGTTGGATTGGCTGTTCTATGAGATCCCACATTCATGCTTGGATTATGGCACGGGGGTGAATGGCTGAAAGAGGGATTTGGTTCCACCATGTTTATGGTTGGGTGGTACGTGGAAGTCCCGAACCTGGTCGAATTTTCCTATGATTAATAAAAGTTAAGTTCTCTTACTTTTGTACTTGTTTATATGTGGATTTAATGGTTGTCATATCTCTGATATTTATATGGTTTTATGCTGGTTATAAGCATGGTTATATGATTGGTTCATGTCATGGTTATTTCATGTATTTACTTGAAATTATTAAATGGATGGATGGAAGACCTAATTGATGATATAATAGTCCAATGGAGAAGGAGGTGATCCTTCTGGTTATGTTTCATAAGTTCTTTTAGTCATTTATGCTCTATATTGTATCCTAGACCTGTAGGTTGCATTGATGCCAAGTTTTTGATAGAATTTCAATCCCGTTTGGGGATGCTCAGGCCTAGTCTTGAGGTTGATTTTTGGTTTATCAACATTTTTATCATGTCTTTGATGGATTCTAGAGGTTGTAGCAAGTTCTGGGCATAGGTTGGGATTTTGGGCTAGAAAAGTGGCTCAAATCTTGGGGTTGTTGGCACAGGTTTGTTGTGAAAATTCCACAATCATTGGCACAGAGGTCTATGAGAGTGTTAGCTTAGGGGGTCCTGATCAAGGTTCAGAGTTAGTTGTGCCAACCAAAAAAACCATACACTACTGGCCCTTTCGGTAACAACCCGCGTAGTGCAGGCTACAGTCTCATCTGAAGTAGTATGGGGGGATGCAAGAACCAAGTTTCTGCATCTAGAGACTAGTGTGATGTATTTTAGCACCTCATATCTACCTTCACGTAGATCGATAAACTCTTAGGGCACATTGCTGAAACTCTATGAAGCAACAACGTGACGTTCGCAAAGGTCTATGATTAGTCCTTATGGACCTCTAACAGTTAATTTTCCTACTTACGCGCATTAGAGAGCAGTCCTAAATTAGGGTTCGCGTAGATTTACTTGAGTCATTAGTAAACATAATAGAAATTACTAGAGTTTTCGTGAAAGTAATTAAACATTGCGTACATTATTAAGACTTAATAAAGAGAATTGCGTAGCATTCGATCAATATTTCATAAACAAAAATCATTCATCAACAACATATACATTAGCAGAGATAGACATAAATACTCAAGAATTCTTCGGAAAACAATCTTTATTGATCTTCAATTCAAGGTTACAGACTCAAAAATGCCTCGTGCACTCAGTTGCAGGGGTCCACGCACTCAACTGCAGACTCTACCTAGGCCTTTGTGCACTCAGCTGCAGAGCCTTTCTTCTTCTATCTTACCCCTTCCTTTCATACTCTTCCTCTACGACTCCTTTAGAATTTCTAAGACTCAAAACTTTACATAAAACAAGGGGCTAAGCCCCTTTGACTCCTATTCATCTACGTGCTCCACATCCACAAATCGTAGAGAATTTACATTATTTATAAAAAATGTACCAAAACTTGGGTTATCTTAACCCCAAACTAACCCAGGGGATCCCATCCCAATAGTACCCCAACACAAACATCGTGACTCACCCTCAAGTCACTCAACTGGTGCTGCGATCTTACTGCGAAGACCCCCCATCTCCACCTGGATAATTGCAACTTCAACAACACTCTGTGCCATTGCCTATTGAACCTCCTCGACCAATTTTTCAGTGGCTCATCCTTCTACTACCAGCCTCATTATTTGTTGTGTCTATTGCAGTCCTTTAAGCTTATCGTGAATGGACGACGTGACCTAATAAGCCTGCTCCAACCAAGGATGCAACCTGGCCTTTGGCAATGCGTGCTTCTTCTGCGTGTCCTCTACCTGTGCCAGTAATTATTTTCCTTCCTGCAACTTGGCAAGGCATTGTACTGGTGCTAAGGAGTGCGCAATCGCCCTCACCTCATCATATTGGCACTGCAACTCCCTTACCTCTATGTTCAATATCTACAGGTTCGGATCCTCTTGAAGATTGGTCACCAGCTCCATAGCCTGCTCGAACAATGTCACATAGTCAATGACTGTGGCATCCAAGGTAGCCATGCCTTCCTTTATCACGGCTCCGTGCTACTCCCAAACCTCAGGCAAAGTCATGGGTTGCAACTTCAGCTGTAGCTCTGAAATCTTCATGTTGAACTTGAATGTGACTTGTCCAACTTTTGCTTTAGCCTCCCGCACTCTAGTGTCTAGTTTTTTTATTTTGGCTTCTCGTTGTGCATCCTCCAGGATGTGAAGCTCGACAACTATCTTACATGCCTCTGATATTACTGACTCTAAACGCGAACTATGTGCCTGTAACGCCTCCTTTTCCTTTAGAGCCTGCGTCTTTTCAATGAATAGTTGCTAATTATTGACTTTAATTTCACTGACAAAGCTGAGTACTCGTTGTTCTCTAATCCTAAGCTCATCCACGACTTCCTGTAGTAATGCATGTAGAGATTCAAGGGAAAGTGCAAAAAGGTTCAGTCTCATGTTCGTGACCTTGTGAAGTAGTGCGCACTGTTCATCTGTTTTGGTGTGGAGTGACCCTTTAGGAAAAGGGAAGACTCTCACATCCTGCGACTAGGCCATCCCTGTGACTCTATTCTTTCCTCACGCCAGACTGGCTTGCACGCCGCTTGTCTTCCCAACATCTTCATGGATTCTAGTTTCTTGGAGCTGCAACTCTCGCAACTCATTCTGAATGCCCCCAAGCGTCTGCATGTATTGTTGCTCGAACTACTGCAACACTTCTGTGGAGGTGTCCCGAATTTTATCGCCAATCTCGTTGAGATCACCCTCTGTTAGTACCATGGGATCAACCCGTGTTCTATCTGATTTCTTCTTCTTTCACATCCCTCCTTGCTTCATTTGTGCCACGTCTTTTCAAAATGAAGGGAGTGCGCTACTCTTTGTTGCCTCCGCTGCCTTGTCCTGAATGTTATTCTTCCTCTGTCTCTAGCATAGGTGACCTATCACCTATCGAGGACTCACGCCATTCTTTTTCCTCCTGCTCTACAGCAGTGCGTTCCTGCTCACTGCGAGCCTTTTATGCAGCTTCCTTCTTTCACTGCTCTACAAGTGTACACGTAACTTTCTTAGCTGCCTCTTTTCTTTTCTGTACAGAAGAACTTCCCGCGCCTGTACTTGTTCCAATATCCAAGTCTGATGGGGCGCACCACTCTATAGGGAATTTCGCTAGAACCTCCTGCACATCCATTTTTGACACCAAATAGGACATCTAGTTCCATTTATACTCTCGATCCTTCCGCGCTTGAATGTAGATTCTTTGGAAATCAGCCTTGAAGGCTGCGTAGGCTGACAGTTGTGTGAACAAGGTTGGGGACAACCTTGGACGCTGATTGATTTCCATACGGAGATCCATTTCCATCAGGACCCAAAATATCTTCGTCTTTGCAATCTGCGACATCCTTTGTAGACCATAAGGAAGTGAATTGTGCTGCCTCCAACAATCCTTCCTTAAGCGGAGGAAATTGGCTATCCTTCGACAATTTCCATGCAATGAGCACAATTGAGAACAACAACCAAACGTATAGAAATGACTTGGTTTCATCTTGAGCCTCGTGATAGTTCACTAAGAACTCCTAACAGAGGTATCTAGCCCAATTAAATAGGATGCCTTTTGCGCACTACGTAGCAAGGGAAACTACAGGCACCAGAACTTCATCCGTGTGACATTTTTGCATCACCTTCGCTACTAAAATCTGGGCAGCCAATTGAACAACTTGGTCCGTTATGGACATAATGGAATATCCTCATGACTTTTTGAGGAGGCCGTAATCCCTTTTCATCCTCTTTGCCAGATCTTTCTCCCTGGTCTTTCCTCCAAACTCCTTAACCTGGTTCACGCACTTATAAGGCAAGTGCATGATTATGTGAATTAGCATGTCTGTAATGGGGATAGGCTATCCTAGCCATAAACACCCATCGTGCACCAGTGTGAGAAGCTAGCGCACACATATCGTATTAATAGGGGTGTGGTGATAATGTGGAACCCATAGCAGATTAAGCAATCCAGATTGCTCGACACCGCAGACCCATTCCTTCATCTCTAGCATTGTAACACCTATTTCTTCATAATATACCCTCTGGATATATTTTTTCGTTGCCAAGTGTGGAAACTTAGCATGGTCTATGAGGTCCCAATCCTCCATTTTTAACAATGGGATCCTTGCAAGTTGAGGGCCTTCAAAAGGGGCCTGCTTAGGTAGAAAGAGCGTGGCTATGGTAAATTTCTCAGAATCCGGGTGTTACACAACAATTTGTCACCGTCCCTGTTACCCCTCTCCCGCATCTTGGAGGACTCATTCCGGGACCTATGAGAAGTGACATGGCCTGCAAACACTTGCATTGCATTCCCCTGAACATGAACTTCATTTGCCCTGAAGATATCTCCTGCTAAAAACCCCTAAAAATAGCCCTTTTTCCATTGGCGTGGTTCCATAGTGTAGCCCTCGCACCAATGGGGGAAATCCTCCAAAGAGGGTGCGCCAGTTGGCGCTCTGTCACAGAGTCGCACTCGCGCCAACCATAATTAGTGGTATTTTTTAACAAACAAACAATGGAAGATTCATCCTAACAAATTCGTGGACTGAATCTATCTTGAGTTGGGTGGTTTGGCTTCGGATTTCCATAGAGAGGAAGTGGTTTGCCACCTCTCATGGAAGCTTCTTTAGTGATAAAGCCAATCCCATGATTATTGTGGATGATCCCAACTCCCCTTCCTCCATCTATAAAAGCTTGTCCATTTTCCTTGGCAAGCTAGTTCCAGAGTTCCAGAGATTGAGAATTTTCAAGTTTCCAAGAGCTTCATGCTGCAAGAGCCTTCTTCATTCCCATAAGGCCAAATCTAAGTAAGGAGATTCTTGTCCAACAACCAAAGAGAGAGAGGCTTGTTCCTAATCCCAACAAGCTTTGCAAGACATGTGCTGCTGATCACCCAGCTAAAGGAGGATCTGACGTCAGAACTATGGTTGTATTCTTCTTGGTTTATCATTAATAAACGACTATGGTTATGGTTCCACTCTTATTGCTCTTTGTGATAATGATGAGTTATATCCTTTTTGAATGATATATAGTTGCATATATGTTGTATGCTTGTGTTTGTGTCGTTCTTTGTATGTGCAGGTGTCCATTCACAGAGATCGTGGTGATCGTGATCTGCTGGAGCAAAGGAATGGGAGCATCGCCTCTTCTACGAGCACTAGCGTTGGAATCCAGGTAGGAACTCATCATTGGTCTTTAATTTGCATTTAGGAACTTGCGTGGTAGCATTGTATGATTGTTGCTAGACCCAGTCTGGGCTAGTAGGGATCACCTCTGTCCGCAGAGGGGATTTACCTCCTCAACACTGGGTCCTTTGTGACCTTTTCTTTTCCCTTCCGTAGAGGGATATACATAGGGAGCCTCATCATGGGTTCTGCTCCTTCAGCATCAACATCCTCTATTCCCTAGACCTATTCTACCTCCAGGTCCACTACTCTCTCCGGCTACTTATCTTTCATTTGCTTTTGCATTTCGGTATGCTTCCTTAGGGATGCGTGCACCGACACTGAATTTTTATTCTTTTCCTTTGTTGTGGGTTGCTTCTCTTTTGTTGTAGGATGTTTGTCTTTTTCCATGGTCTGTTTCGGCCAGGGCGACCTCGGCGCCGTGGGCACTACAGGCTTAGATTCTACACTTGACACTTTTGGTCCTAGTGCATCGGACACAGCTGCTTCCGAACTTAGGGCTTTGGTGGGGTTGGTGGTAGTCATTCTTTCTATAAAAAACTCATGGTATTTGGGAGAAATGTTTGTTCTTGATAGGAATTCGTCCCAAAACGTTCGGCTCATAGGAAACAAAAAAAGAGATTCACTAACAACTCTTAGAGTGCAGAGTGTTCTCCGTTGGGCTGGCACGCGTAATTTATAGGGGGTTTTGAATTCAAATTCAACTGCTCCCCGCAATTTCTGATAATAAATGTTGTTTTGGTGATAGATCTTCAAAGATTTTTTCCTTAAATGCCGCCACCCCGCTCCACTTAACCGTCTTTTGGACGTCAAGTCATGAACATTAACTCCAACAGTCACTTTCCTATTGTTCTATGCGGTATCTTCCCCTATGGAACAACTTCTTGAGTGCAGCTTCATGGGCTACATCTCCATCAGTCTCTATTCAGCCTTTACACTGTGTTGTCCTCCAAGTTGGGCAGTGTAGTTTATAGTCCCGCGCTCCCTTGCAACTTCCTGGAGCACTAAGACTATCATGCTGCCATATAGTCATTGTGCAAGATCTCCTGTATAAAACTTCAATCGGCTCCCATTCACTTTTCCTGGGAAGGGTTCCCCATTCAGCTTCATGAGCTGAACTGCACTGCCATCTGTAATTTCTTTGACAATATATGGCTCTAACCAATGCATCTGGAATTTAGCCAGAAATTAAGTGAATTTACTATCATATAACAAGGACAAGATCGTTTACCTTGAACGCGTGAAGCTTGATGTGGCGATCATGCCAAGATTTTTCGTGTTCCTTCTGTATTTGTTGATGGAATCCTGCCAAAAATCGATCTTCTTCTAGCTCCATTAGCTGAGCGAGCTATTCCTCCAAGGCCTCTCGATATGCTATATCCATTAGCACTACTATGCGCAGATTAGGCACAATGTATTTCAACGGCATTACGACTTCGACCACATATACTAATGTGAACGATGTTTGCCATGTCAGTTTCTTACAAGTAGTCCTATAATCCCATAGTACTGCAGGTACATGCACATCCTAGTCATTCTATTGCACGTTACAGATATTTGTCAGCGCATTCTCCAAAATCTTGTCAACAACTTCGACAATTCCATTTTCCTACGGGTGGTATGGCGTACTCTTATGATGGTAACCCTGGAATTCTTCAGTGAATGCGTTGGTTGTTTCGTTCAGAAAGTGTGTGCCCCTATTGCTCATCAATACTTTCAAGCAACCAAATTTGGTTAAGACCTACTCAAACAAGAATTTTGCTGTCGTAGCTCCTGTACAATATTTAACCAGCTGTGCCTCCGCCCATCTGGTGAGATATTCTGTCACGGTGATAATATAGCATGCACCTGTTTTCTTTCCAGATAGTTGAATTGGCCCAAAAAAATCAATCACCCACTTCTCAAAGGGTTGCATAGATACTTGAGGATGTAGTGGTAACTCATCTCTTCGAAATGGTCTGCTAGTTCGTTGCCATGCATCGCACGCCTTACAATATGCCTTGGAATCCTTGTGCAATGTTGGCCACCATAAACCTGAACATAAAATCTTCTGCGCGGTTGACTTTCCTGCATAATGGCCTCCTACAGCTCCCCCATGAGCTTCAGCGAGAATGCTATCACGCTAAAAGTCTGGCACATATCTTCACAATATTTCATATGTACCCATATTATATAAATGTCACGTGATGACTAAAAAATTGGCCATGCACACTACTAATTCCTTTTTTTGTTGGATTGTATATCCTTATGGTGCCATCCCCATAGTCAAGAAGTGAATAATGCTTGTAAAATGATTATCTGCTACGTGCACCGCAAAGAGTTGCGCATTTGGAAACCCTTCCTCTAGATTATTAGGCTCTTCGCCTATTTCGATCCACGACAGATGGTCAGGTCTTGCATTTAACCTCCTCGGCTTCACTATGACTTCAAAGTCATACTCCTGAAATAAGAGCAAGCATCTACATATCTTCCCCCCAAACATAGGCTTGTTGACCAAGTATTTCAAGGCATAATGATCTGTGTACATCTTGAAATGTCATCCTAACAGATAATGCCTGAATTTCTGCAGCGCGTACACCATGACCAATCCTTCTTGCTCAGTCGTTCGTTGAATAATTTTTCTCGGCCTTCGATAACTTTCTACTTGCAAAGGCTATAGGATGGTCCATTTCTCCTTCACCAACCTACGTTAGTATTGCACCCAACGCAATGCACGAGGCATCCACATGTACATGAAACTCCTTTTTCCAATCAAGGAATACCAAGTTTGGTGCAGGGACCATCTTTTCTTTCAATACATCAAAGTTGTGCTAAAATTCTTCATCCCAATAGAATGTTGCATCCTTTTTTAGCAGTTTCTCCATGGGCGCAGTAATCTGAGCATAAGATTTGTTAAATTTTCTATAGTATCCCATATGTCCCAGTGTCGCATGCAGCTGCTTGACGTTCCTAGGGGCCTCCAAATTTATGATGACCACAATCTTTGCAGGGTCCACCATCAATCCTTGCTTGCATACCACATGAACTAGCAAGATCCCAAAAGGAATGCAGAATATGCACTTTTTCAAATTCAGCGTAATCTGGCATCTATGACACATATCCAACATCAGGTGCAGGCTTGCTACATGGTGCTTTACTAATCCAAACACCATCCAGTCGTCAAAGTATACTCCTAGAAACTTATGTATGAATTCTTTGAATGCTGCTATGACTATGCGAGAAAATATCATAGGCACATTCTTAAGTCCAAATGGCATCACAGTGTATTGAAAACAACCCCATTCTGCCACGAAGGTCGTTTTTCTCCTATCCTCAGGCGCGATCGTAATCTATTGATACCTAGAAAATCCATTAGTAAAGGAATAGGTTTCCTGGCCTCTAACATTGTCTAACACTTCATCTATAAGCGACGTTGGGAATGGGTCATGAACACACACATTATTAAGCTTTCGTAGATCTAGACAAATCCTTACTTCACCTTTTTGTTTCTTCTCCTGTACCACCATCGGGCTCACCCAATCAGATTCTTCAATAGGTTTTATGATGCCTGCCTCCAGCATCTTATCCAACTCTTTTCAAACCTTCTCCTTGTATTTAGGATTGAGGTGATATGGCCTTTGTTTAATAGGCTTCACGTCCGACTTCAGAGTGATATTCACACCGCCCAAATCACCAACTATGCCCTTCAAATTGGAAAACTTAGGGGGGAAGAGTCCTGGTATTCGCGGAGTAACTCAACAACTTTATCCACTATAGCATCAACCCAATAATCTTCAATTTTTGCGAACTTCGGTTCCTCCTTAGTGCCAATGTTTACTTGCTTTGTCTTCAAAGGTGCAGAGATTTCCAGGTTTTCTATTTGTGGAACTTTGATGTCGCGATGCCCTTCTGCTTTTGGAATATTAATTTTTCTTGGATCTTCATCTTCTTGTTCAGTGGTTACATTATAGCATTCCAACGCATGGTGCAACTGGGTGCTCTAGTCTAGTTGGATCCATTCCGTAGGTTCTTTCGATGTTCTGAAGATAACTACGTTAATTTCTTGTAGCACTTCATCGATGATGGCAAAGCCATCTTCAAAGCTGAAGGTCAATAAGGACCCTTCCTTCAATACATCCCACTCTGTGTTGCCATGGTGGAGCTCTGTTTCCAGATACCAGTTCATGGGAATTGTACCCAAAGTATGGCAAAATATGTGTACCCACTCTGGTTGCGGTTTTGTTCCTGATGCTTTAGTCCATTTCGCTAGGTGATCACTCAGATTGTCCCTCCCATTATATTTCTCTGTCATCCTGGTATCAACACACCCAAATCGTAACCTCATCATTCTCTGGTAATATCTCCATCTAGAAAAACTATCCTTATGCGTACCCCACCATCGCGCAAGCTTAGCGCGCAATGCCTACTCTAATGCTTGGAAGCGGTGATCCTTAGGGACTTCACGCTCAAATTTATCCAAAAACATATCTACATCAGTTAAACCATTATAATAGGGTAAGTTCCTTACCTCCGATGAAACACAACGCAACGACTTTGTCATCATATTCCATCGTAGTGTAGACACTTCATGTAATTGATTTTGCCAATTCTCCAACTCTTCGTCTGAATCAGTTGCAGGAACTCTCCCGGTCCCATGCAATCCATCCATATGCCATCAGATTGATCCAGTCCTGATCCTGTGCTGTTATTTTGTAAATTTTATCCAGCTCATCATCACTTTCGTCATAATCATGGATTGGCTCCGTATAGTGGGCCCCCTCTGCAGGATCTAGTGGCAATATAACTCACAACAAATTTCTTTCAAAGGATATTGTCCTTTTATTCAAATTAATTACCCCATTAATGTCAATATCCCAGTCAATCCCTAAGAGCGTGAGGTAGGGATTATTGTCATCAACAATTTCTATAACTTCAAAGTCGACCATCACACTCACACCTTCTATATCAACTGTTACTCCATATCGCTGTCCCATGGGGATGATTTTCTGCTGATTTTCCATCCTAAGCTAAATTGGAGACCACTATACCGCATGTCTCCCCATCGGACCCCAGATCCAAAATGACATGTTCCATCTCCTAATCACCTATCTGTGCGGTGAGCCTCATCTCGCGTCCTATTCGTTATTTGTGCTTACAAATTTTTCTAACCACCCGTTGTTCATTAGGTTCCTTCTCTTTGCTGGTGCATTTATTTATTAATTCTTGCATGCCTTCCACAGCTTTGCTATTGCACAACAGTTTTATACAGGTCTCCAAAAACGTAGTGAGTACAGAGGGATCAACTTCCGCATGTGCGCTGGTTTCTTGCACCTTGTCCTAGCTTCCTGAGGTGGAGGCCTCAGTGAAGCTCTTCTTGGCTTCCATAAATGTTTCCTTAGCGTGATCCAAATCAAAGACGACTTATTTCTCTGGTGCTTTGCAAACCCATCCTTCTTCTTCAGGCTATTTACCCTTATCAGCGCCAGTCGTCATTCCACTTCTTAGCGCAATGTTAACACTTTGATCTTCATCGCGGGGCTCAACCTTCATCATCTATAGATTCTGTGTAGGCTACTAAGGTTTCGTTTCCTTCTCTTGGATTTTAGCTATTATCACCGGGCATTCTTCTATAGTATGGTAAAACTGTTTGCAGTATTGACATGACGAGTGTGTAGGATTCTGACACTCTTGCGCGTAGTGCCCTGGCTATCCACAGTTGTAGCAGATGATTTGACCACGTCCTCTACCAGGTCCTCCTCCTCCATAGCCCCATCCTCAACCCTGATAACCTCCGCGCGCTCCTCCGAAACCCTAGTCTGGAGGTCGAGTCTCTGATTGCATCCAGTATGTACGTGTCCTCTCCATCATCAGCTCATAGCTTTGGTAGTGGCGCTCATCGTGGCCCACAGATTTTTAGAATTTACAGAACAACTGCTGGGGTGTTTTGATGAACTTTTGAAGTAAATGAAAATTATCTGTCGCATGTTGTCCAAAAACCTGACAAATATCACACCATAGCACAGTCCCCATGATCGACCTTGTTGGGGCTTCTGGCTTCAGGGGAATTGTCCCCGCTTCTGTAATATAATTCATGTACACAGGACAATGGTCTTTACCATGCCCCTAGCTCTTACACTTCAAACACTAGACTTCCGCATGCACTTCTGGTTTAGTCTCCTTTTCTTTCTTAAAACTCTATAACTCTAAGTGTAAGTTTGCTAAATGAGAGTGGATCTGCTGTACCCCCAAGATTGTATCCTAAATAGGTGATGCATGCAACCTCATCGTGATTTCCAAGGCTTCTGCCTGCGTTCCTCTCTTCCATTGTGACAGAGAAATTCTCAGGTGGGGCAGAAGCAAAGCTATAAACCATTCGCGATACTAACTATCTGTGAGATGCATGTTAGCTTCTCGAATATGAAACTTCAACCTTTGATCTAATTCCCAAGGCGTCTCATTGACCCTCATCATGGTCTCTTTAAATCCAACTACTGACTGGGAGTCAGACTTAGGCTTACTAAACTCTTTGTTTAAATCTGCCTTAGTCTCTACTAGCGTCACAAGAGGATTGTCAGAAAAATAATTAATGTACCAGGTTAGCGTGCGATCCTGCAAAGCAGTAACCAATTTTTCCTTCTTTATATTGTCATCAGTAATCTATTGCGTTTTCCATACAACATTTACTACAAACCAAAACTACTTTTCATCTTCACTTCCTGTGCCTTTGAAGATTGACATCTTCATTGCGTTTGCGATGCAGAATGGTGGTGGTGGAGGTGGAGGTGGAGGTGTGAGTGAAGGTGTATGCGGTGGAGGTGGGGGTGGAGGTGGAGTGGAAGGATGATTTGTTCGAGGAATCCCCTGAGTTATTAGCTCAAAAGTGCTTCGCGGCGGAGTCTTCCATGCCCCTTCGTCGTCACTTGGAGGAGGTCCAATCAATGGACTATACTCTGATCCCAATCCTTCACAATTTCTAAAGAACCATCCGCTTCGCGTAGCTCTGAACATCAAGGTAATGGCGTCACCCGTTTTTCACATAACAACATTTTAATCGAAGTATTCAACAATATTAAATACTTACCTCACGGTGCTTTGAAAAATTGTTGCTCCACTTCGCTATAGTTAAATGAGGTACCAATTGAAAATTTTGTAACAAATCCTCCCAAAATTTGGTCTAGCCAATGATCGACAACCCGCACGATCTCCTTTTTAGAAGCTTCTAATCGTCGCACTAACTATGGAGTCCACATTATAGGACTATCGAGCTTCCACCTTCATTGAATGTATATCAATTTAGCTAGCCACTCATACAGTTCAATGGGGAAAGTGTAGAAGAAGGTCTCGTGTATCTCTGTATACAGGTACCAGTTCAACCACTCTTCCTTCGACATACGTGAATTCCTATTTTCTTGCTCTGCAAAATCGTGAATCTTCTGATCCAACCACTTTTCAATTTCTTTCTTGGTTGGATTCCAATGATGTGACATCACACATATCTTTCAACAATATCCCGGTCTCGACAATGGAACCATTTGTTGGCTTAGGGGGTCCTAACCCAGGTTCGGAGTTAGTTTTGCCAACCAACAAAACCCTATACTACTGGCCCTTTTGATAACAACACGCATAGTGCAGGCTGTAGTCTCAACTGAAGCAGTATGGGGGGATGCAAGAACCAAGTTTCTGCATCCAGAGACTAGTGTGATGTCTTTTAGCACCTCAGATCTGCCTTCACGTAGATCGATAAACTCTTAGGGCATGTTGTTGCAAATTTATGAAGCAACATCTAAACTTTCGCGAAGGTCTATGATTAGTCCTTACGGACCTCTAACAATTAATTTTCTTACTTACACACATCAAAGAGAAGTCGTAAATTAGGGTTCGCGTAGATTTACTTAAGTCATTAGTAAACATAAGAGAAATTACGAGTCTTTGTGAAAGTATTTAAACATGCATGTGTGTACATTATTAAGACTTACTAAAGAGAATCACGTAGAATTCGATCAGTATTTCATAAACAAAAATCATTCATCAACAACATATACATTAGCAGAGATAGACAAAAATACTCAAGAATTCTTCGGAAAACAATATTTATTGATCTTCAATTCAAGGTTAGAGACTCAAAACTGCCTTGCGCACTCAGCTGTAGGGTTTGCGCACTCAGTTGCGGACTCTACCTAAACCTCTGTGCACTCAACCACAAAGCCTTTCTTCTTCTATCTTACCCCTTCCTTGTTTACTCTTCCTCTACTACTCCTTTAGACTCTCCAAGACACACCTATTTATAGTCTTTTTCATACAATGCCATGGTCCGTGGACCATGGGTGAATCTCAAAATCGACTCAAAACTTTACATAAAACAAGGGGCTAAGCCCCTTTGACTCCTATTCATCTACATGCTCTGCATCCACAAATTGTGAAGACTTTACATTATTTACAAAATTTGTACCAAAATTTGGATTATCTTAACCCGAAACTAACCCAGGGGACCCCATCCCAACAGAGAGCGACTTTGCATTGCTGGTCCCTATATTGGCTATAGCATGAAGTAGACTTTGGTTTAAGAGGCTAAAAACATCAGTGGGACCAAGGGACAAGATGTTTGAGTGGATGCCATGTCTCGAGGGGTTGTAATTACTGATGTGGATGGGTTTGTTTGATGAGTTATGATGATTCCATTTCCTTAAGGTCACCAAGGAGATTGTAGTAAACTCTCTCATCACATGTTTTCCCATCTGGTTGGTTACTTGGGTGGACTTGGGAGGAGGGGGTGTTACACTGACACTCAAGGATAAACTTTGAAGTATCAATATGTAGAAGAATGGAACTATTCCATATTATCTAAGAAGGTTCACACAATTTCGTGATGAACATGGCAAGGTTGGTGTTATGAAACCAGCTCAAGAAAAGATAGAAAAGATAGATCAACGCCTTAGAATTCAGCCTCTTCGAGGGGGCAACCTCCTTTACATTACATAAATAAACAATTCTTCGATGATACAAATGAAAAGACCTCATTTCTATATATAGGAGTCTAAGGGGTCATAACATAATGAGATCCTACATAACAATAATAATGTAAGGGCACAATAATAACAATAGTGGGCTTCTATGGGGCACAATAGTAACAATATGGGCACAATA
>APFE030593495.1:0-19258 GCA_000404065.3 Pinus taeda | reverse complement strand
TTCCACATTAGGACAACTCATATGATGAAGATGATGATTTCATTGGATCCATCATTCGAGATGTCCAATTTTGATATAAATATCATCTCATGCTAGCTAGTAGAAATGGAATTTTGAATTTATTCTCTCTCATGAAAAAATTTTCAAGGTTAGCCTCAATCAAACATATGCTCAAAAGCCAAATAGATGTGCCTCCTCACCGTCCACGAAGTGTATAAATAGGAGTGAGCTCTCTCCTCAATTTTACATCACTTGTCTCATCAAATATCTCTCTCTCTCCTCTCTTGATTGGTTTGTACAACTTGGAGGCAACCTTCTTTACTTCATAGTTATGAAAAGAGGACAAATTTGTGGATTGTTTTTCTAGATAAAAATATTATAGGGGCAACATTTACTAGCAATGACCCTTGTTGTTTGACCAAGTTTTGACTTTATTTAGGATGAAGAATTTTTTCCTTTTGGAGGTCACATTTATTGGCACAAATATTGAGGATTTTGGGATAGTTTCACCATGGTCGACTTCAGTATTCACTTCAAGATTGACCATAGAAATTATGCCAGTGATTTATCTCTCCTTTTGACTGAACTATTTTGTTTTGAATTTAACTCTCTTAGAAGGTTGAATTGATTTTATATGGACTGAGCTACATGGATGACATTTTGGTGCTAGTTTGACCGGCATTGAGTTTCTAGTTAGGTCTGCATTTGACTATTGTTAACTGTTGATTTTGTCACGAATTGTTTGGGAAAGTTCATTTGATTTTTCTACTCTCTCTCTTTCCTAAAATATTGAAGATTAATAGGAAGATTTCATCAAATGGTTTCCCCATATTGGGGTTTTCCCCTGGCATCCACCACATCTTGTGTCCTCTTGTCTTCTCTTTTCTTCTACAGATGTTTTTATGTTCTAACTACATTTACAATCAATTCGTTTAAGATAATGTGATTACTACTCGAAATAATATGAAATTTTCATAGGGATGGTAAGGAACATTGAAGTAAATTATGCTAAACCATATAAAATACCATTGTTATATAAAATTAACATTTTAAAATTTCTTAGGTCAAGATGCAACCCAAGAAAGAGTGAGGAAAACAAATCACTAAAGGAAGTTGTTCGACAATAACTCGGAACTAGTCCTAATGAGAACTAGATCTTACTTCAAATATGAGGATAAGATTAAGGACACCTATGAGTATCATGCATGCAATGTCTCTAGATATGACATTGGAATAAAATTATGTCATGGACTATGTCAAAGTAAGAGTATTGGAGTTTTGTTCAAATGCATCCGAAGCTGCACAAAAAAAATTAGAAGAAAGGTGAAGTTAAAGCTAAAAAAATCATTGCTTATTCTATTCACAAACCTTTGGTTGCCAATAATTCTAATCAGGAAACATTTAAGGTGATGTATGACAAGGTAGTTGGGATGTTCAATGTAAATAATGGAAATGTAGTTCTCTTTATCAAGAACAAGTTGAAAGACATCAACATGGATAGAGGAGAATCCATCCAATCCTACTTCATGAGGATTACCGAGATCAAGAATTATCTCCTATCAATTGGAGAAGCCATTGGTGACAGGGATTTCACTCTTATTGCACTTGGAGGCCTTACAATAGAATGGGATGTGTTCAACACTACCATCCTAAAAAATGACAGGATTCTAAGATTTGATGAATTATTGGCTAGATGCACTCAAGGAGAAATAAGGATGATGGAAAGAGACAAGACATCGAATGGAATAAATGATACAACTTTCTCTTGTCATTCTAATAGGAAGAAAAATTTTGGTCCATGAAGACAAGTTCAAGAGCTGAAAGAAGGAAGAAAAGGAAGATTCTTCAATTGTAACATGTTTGGCCACTTCACTAGAGAGTGTCCGTAGCAAAAGGATACTCAAAGAGATGATGACAACAATAATAAAAAATTCAAACACAATGGAAATCAAAGGAACAATAGGTTCAACAAAATTGTGCTATTCCATTATTCATCAAACCGAGAAAGCGTTTTCACTATTCTAAAATACAATACAAAGTTACAAAAGGAGTGACTGAAAAATAACACCAACTAGAGGAATATTGTATTTTCGCCCTTTACCATCAATAGGTCAACAAGAAACATAAAAACACATTGGATGATGGGAAACTTTAGGCTAAACATTTTCAAGTTGGTAATATGGTAATACTATATGGCATTAAAGTTAAAGGCTAGGAGAAGAAACTTGAAATTGTGTGGTTAGAACCATTTCCTATTGAGGACATCTCACCTTCAAGAGTTATAAAATTGAAGACTTTGCAAGGGAAAATTCTCAAATCACATGTTAATGATGCATGCCTTAAGAGATATATAGCTTAGTAATATTTAACATAGGTTAGCCATAGGACTGTGGATGAAAAAGCTAACCAATTAATATGTAAAGGACTAATCTATTAAAAAGATAGAGCTAATTGAATTTTATTAAGTTATTAATTTTTTTTGTTTTTGCATTTTAAAATTAATTCAATTAAATTAATTAGAAAGTAGTTATAGATATGACTGACATTATGGTCGGTTGAATAAGAAAAGTAATTGGAAAGATGACCTAGGTAACTAGATTAAAGCAACATAATGGAGAAGGAGCGTGATCTTCACAATCTCCTTAGGGAGAAACAATGTTCAAAATGACAACAGTATAAAGAAGAACAACATATAGAATATAAGGGAAGAACTGACTTGGATCACGAAAGAAGAATCTTGCAGAACAAACACATAGAGTATGATTTGACAGTTCAATGAGCTATAAAAGAATAATTGGCTATTCATTTGCAAGTAGTTCCAGAAAATCACTCATGTCTAACAACATAGATTATAACCCTCATAGAATATATCATAAAAGACAAGTAGAGGGACCCATCAACTAGAGTAATCAACTATGGTTTTCTCTTTTCGATAAGTTACATGTTCCTTACATACCATTATCATCAAATGATCAGTAGAGGTTATTTCATTTTTTTTCACAATTACTATCCACTACGTGGGAAAAGTGATGAGTAAAAGGCATGCACGTGTATGGTGACAATCAAAGAGTGAAGCATAAATCAAAGAGACAATTTTGAGCGAATCAATCAAGTAATAATGACAACACAATTAATTTAACTTCTATAAAAATAAAAAAGCCCACCGATTTTTTGAAAATATTGCTTGAAATTCCAGTTGACACCCCATACAACTTGGATGATATCCTTGATAGCCCAAAACTTGCCTTTTTTTTACTTTGAGCTTCTTGATTACCTCCTAACATAGCAACTTTAATATGTTTTATCCATATACAAATTAAAGGTAGGGTATGATGAAGAAGAGATTACACTCGAACCATGAATTAAATCAATATTTGACCTCATTGGAAAAATTGAATTGGGAATACACATACAAAAAATCAAATAGGAAAAGGTTGAGGAACCTACATGGGAAAATAATTTTGAATCCTACCTCATGTAGGCCAAGATGAGAAATAAATGGAACTCCCAGACTTATTTCTTAGAAAAATCCAGCATTCGCAACATTCTTGGCACTCTGCTAGTCGTAGATTTGAGGGTGGGGGAGATGTTGGAGGAGCTAGTTGACTGAGATGACTAGTGCAAACTTATGTCAGAAAATCAACATTGTAATGAAGGCTAGCTAATGATAGGTTAAATTTCATGGAGGTTTTAATATTGAGATCATGATTTTAAGAACCATGGCCCTCTATTTGGTTTCGCCCCTCTAGCCGATGCCACTAGTTCCCTATTGGTCATGTCTATTTCAGTTTGACTTGACTTTACTTATTCCCCTAGATCCTCTTCTACTTGGTCTTAGCCTCCTATTGGGTTGGTGTCATTCTTATCATTTGGCTAGTGGCTTGGTTCCCACGGTTATTCTCCACCTTATTGAGTGGGTCCCTATTCCTCTTCCATCACTACCTCTAGCTTGGTCTCTCATCATCCTAGGCTATGCAGTCGCCCGCCGTTTCATTTCCTATGTCAGAGAGTATTTTTTCGCCTCCTCTAGAAGTGTTGTTTGAGGTGGAAATTGAAGCTTCCAATACTCTTGTGGCCTCTACCCTTAATTTTAGCAAGCAGGGGGATTCTAAGTTTATGAAGAGGCCTTATTGAGTAGTTCATGGGCCTTTGGTCCTCCCCTCATACGGTTCAGGAATCGATTGCAAAGAACTGGAATCCTCTGATGAAGGGTGCTTTTATTTCCTCTTTCTGTGGCAAGGGTTTCTACAACTTTTATTTTGAGAATCGTCTAGATCATGAATTTGTGTTTGCGAGCATTTTGTAGTTTATGGCCACCAAGGGGCTCTATCTAGATCAATGGAGTCCCAATTTCAACACTGATTATGATGTTTTGTCTTCAGTTCCAGTCTAGGTGCACCCCCTCCATTGCTACAATGCTGTGAATTTCTGTCTTATTAGGAAGTCTTTGGGGAGGTAGATTGACTAATCTGATCCTAAATATGGCCTTTTCTCTTATGCTTGGATGTGTGCAGAGTTGGATTTAAAAAGGGTTTATGGCAGTAGTCAACCTCTATATGAATATTTGGTCGCATGTGTAAGGCATTGATTATGATAAGTTACCCTTCAGGTGAAAGTTGTTCCGTGAATATGGATACTTTGCAAAAGGTTACCCTAAAATTGGAGCATCCGTGGAGAATCTCTTTAGGGATCCAAAATATCAATCGACATAGGTTAGGAATCAAAAATTTTCAGAGCTTCATCCTCTTGTCAGCAACCCAGATTCGGTTTAAGCCAACTTTTGAGTGGACTTAGCCCCCTATTAGAGCTCATTGGTTGGATTTGGTCTCGATTTGGAAAATGAGAATAGATTTGGAATATTGGGGTTTGTGGTTGGGGTTGTTAGTTCAGATCCCCCCTAGCCTCCCCCCTCATTCTGTCCCCAAGGATCGAATGACAAAAGGAAGAAGGTGTCTACTTCAAGTCTTGACACCAACAACAGTTCCAATGATTCTTCAGATGAAGAGGAGGAAATAGAAGGATTCATGGCCCCCTTCGAACGTAAGGAACTTGTTGTACAATATAGCTCAGTTAACAATAGATTGGAGGGAACAAGGCAGAGGCAGCCTCTGATATATATATATATATATATATGATGCAAAACAAACAATGAAGTTATACCAGAAAAACTCAAAATAAGAAGAATTAGGAGTCCACCACACTATTCCACATCAACTAGTGAATGTAGGAAACAAAGTAGGTGGTGTGGTTGGGGGGTGGAAACAACACAAGCCTTAATAAGGGCATGGATAACCGTAAAATTTGATTAATGAATATTATACCTTGGAATTGTAGGGTCTTGGTTTAGTAAAACCAATCAGGGAAGTAAAATCCCTTATCAATAAAGAAAGAAAAGAAGTCACCCTCCTACAAGAAACAAAGATGGGTTAGGAGTCTATCATATTTATCAAACATAAGTTTTGGAACACTAGCAAGATGGAAACATGTAGTTTAAGAGGAACATCTGGACGCGTTTGCACATTATGGAATCCGAAAAATCTAAACCTGGTAAGTACTCTAAAAATGTCCCACTCAATAGAAACTATTTTTAGTATTATTTAGAAACAACAACTCTTCACAACGATCAATTTGTACATGCTCGTCCACTTTTGGGAAAAGAAAGAGTGTTGGGACTCCTTGATGGAGCTGAAAACCATTGAGTTCAAGAATAACTGCATTATTCAGGGAGAATTCAATACCACAATGGGAAATCGCAAAAAAATAGGGGGCTCCATAATTCGTGATGCCTAACAAGAATACATGGACGACCTCATCCTAGCCTTGAACCTATATGATGTCAAACCTGAAAATTTATCATACACCTAGACTAACAAAAGAGTGGGTCCAAACCATAGTGTGGCCCATCTGGACCAGTTCCTTTCTATTGAAAGTATCATCACTTTGAATCATAGCATTAAATCCCCCGTCATCCAATGCGCTGGATCATATCATTGGTCGATTCAAGTAGACATCTCCCTACCTTTGGATTTGGGCCCTATTCCCTTTTGTTACTATCCCTAATGGATGTAAATTCCTAACTTCTTCAATATAGTCACCATCTCATGGTCAAGTTGAATTTATGGAAACAAAACTACTATCTAGGAGGCTAATATTCACAAAATTAAAGGAGACATCAAAACTTGGCTCAATGAGCATAAATTCGAAAGAATGTTAAACATAAAAAATATGGAAGAAAAACTAGAAGCAATTCAAGGGAGAATTGAAACCATTCTGATCCAACAATTAGAGATAGAAAAGGAAGTCAAAACCTTCAAGACCCTACACACAACTCTGAGAAGGAAGACGAGTACCAGAGACTACAATCAATAAATAACTAGCTTAAGGCAAGGGATAGGAATACTAAGTTGTCTCACAATCAAGCTAAGTTTTGAGAATTTAAAAACAATATTACTCATGGGGGTGAGATCATCAATAAGTTTGAAGAAATTAAAAGAGTTGTTATAGGGAACTATAAAGATATATACACTAAGGATCATAAAGGGACTTAGAAAACATATACTTCTTCCTCGAGGGAATTCCCCACTTAGTTTTGAAGGAATGGAATCACTCTCTAACTACTCCTTTGAAACAGGAGGAAATCCAAAAGGTAATCTTCTCCTTCCTCACTAATAAGGCATCGGGTCTAAATGGTGTCTTTACCAAATTTTTCCATTCATTTTGGCATGTTATTAAGAAGGACCTATGTAGGCTAGTGTGATACTCCTTAAATTATGTACCATTGGAATCATTCTTTGACTTTTCCTCTGACACAGGAGGAAATCCGAAAAGTAATCTTCTCCTTTACCCCTAATAAGGTGTTGGGTATGGATGGTTTCTCAACAAGATTTTTCCATTCCCTCCGGGATGTGACTAATAAGGACCTATGTAGGCTGGTGGGATGCTCATTTAAGTGGTACTATGGGGAAAAACATAAACTCTACCTTTTTGGATTTAATCCCTACATAATCAATTCCTGGATCATTCTCTAGATTTCAGGTGATTTCCCTCTGTAATGTCTCTTATAAGATATTTTCGAAGCTACTGGCGTGTCATGTCTAGTCATTATTTCCCCTCTTAATCTCTAAAAAGGAGGGGGGTTTTGTCCATCGGAGACAAATATTTGACAATATCATGCTTGTTGAATTGAGGCTTCCATTATCCATATCATGTTTAAGAGATATTTTTCAGCGTAAATCACATGATATTTCATTTGTCGATGCATTTCGAACCAACCAGTTGAAGAATCAGATCCAGCTTTGCAAGTTAAATAGTCATAGAAGAACCTCCAACAACTATAATACTTGACTAGGCAACGACTATATTGACTAATGGCTAAATTTGACTAGGAAATGGTTAGTTGGACTGGACGAGGGGCATAAAAATAAGTTAAAAGTCAAAGGGACATATGAATTTACATAGAGGTTTTAACTATTTTATAAAATTTATTTATATATATATAGATAAATTAATTTAAATGATTATTAAATTAATAGTTAGTTATAAAAGGTATTAACTATTTAATAAATATATATAAAAATATAAATATTAGATTAATTCAAGTGTTAGAAAGAATAAAACTATAATATTTTAAATATTTAGATTTAATTAATTGTTAAATTAACATATATCATAGATCGATTTCAATATTAAAGTAATTATTTTTCTTTTATTAGTTAAAATTATTAGTATATAACTAAAAGCATAAACTAAATGTTATTAAAAAACCTCATACTATATCAACAACTCAACAAAGAACAAAGGCCAAAGGATACATGACAACAAGAAGAAGCTATAAATGAGGGAGGGGAGGAAGGGGAGAAATGACTAGGATGAGAATGCTGGGACCCAGAAACTACTGATCTTCCAGCCATCCTCTCTATTGAGATTTCTCAGCCTTTTTTCAATCTCAAAGGCTTCCCTAAATTTTCGATGATGGAACTGTGAAACTCTAGCAATAACACTAGCCTCCTCAATACAAACATGATGTTTGGCTTTCTCCACATGCTCTGCTAAAGCAGAAGACTTGATTCTCCTATGCTTAAGGTCAGTTGCGTGCTCACTAATCATCCTTATCTAAGAGGCTCTAAAATATAACTAGCGAAGAGGAGATCAATGCATGATCGTTAAGATGGAGATGGTGAAGGCCTTTGACCAGGTTAAACATAGTTTTTAGTTGAATGTCATTCAAACATTAGGGATTGATGAGACATTTATAAGCATGATAGCCTTTGTATTGCCTCACCCCAGATTGCTCTGATGGTGAATGATAGGGTTGCTGGCTTCTTCAAATTTTTGAGAGGCTGCCCCCTCCCACCCTTATTATATTTAATTATGCTTGATTCTCTGAGAAAAACTTCAGAGAATAAATGTTCCTATCTCAGCATTCATGGCATCGATTCTGGGAAGGCATCAAAAGCATAAATCACGATGAGTTTGTGGCTAACACAATATTAATTGGAGGTGCCTCTACCGCTATAGCTAGGTGCTTCAAAAACATTCTCAACAAATTTCTCACGACATCTAGGGGAGTCATGAATGATATAAAAAACCAAATATAGAGTTGGAATATCTCAAGGCTAAAAGAAAAAAAGATTGAAGAAATTCTAGGATACAAAGCTATGAGAGATTGGAAGGACTTCAATTACATAGGAATTCCAATATTCCTGGTCACACTACTCCCTATTCCTGGCAAAAGGTGTAGGATAAAATGAAAACACAAATTGTAAACTATGGTGGGACTTGACTCAATAATGCAGGTAGGGAAATCTTGGTGAAATCAGTCCTATCGACAAGCCCTTGATATTAGTTCACTCCTTTAAAAGCTCGAAAAAGTGTTCTTCATCAAATGGTTATACATATAAGAAAAATCATGTGGAAAGGAGGTAAAAAATATACAAAGAAATACCACTTAGTAAATTGGAAAACAGTCAAAGCCCAAAAAAAATGTGGAGGGTTGGGCATGAGGGACCCGGGAATTGTAAATATGGCAAGAGGAGAAAAATTTTATTGAATTTCAATTACTAACATGAGTTATTGTTCAGAATGGCCATGTGGCCACTAGATTCAGTTCCCCTATATGGTGTATGATCAACTCCTCTTGGGATAATTTGAACAAGTTCTGAGGAAATGGAGCCACCATCAAAATTTTCTCAAATTCTGTAATGGGAATTTAGCCCATGCAGTCTCATTCTTGCTTGGTGTATCTTCAGTTCCTCTTGATAAATAGGGGAGTGGAAACATTGGACTAGATCATTGACTGGAATGAGCATGGAGGTTGGAAGGGGTGGCAGTTATAAAAAATCCTCGAGGCTCTTCTCCCCTAAGGAGAAAGGCTCTAGAAAAAGTTTCAAGGGTGTGCCCCGATTGCACTATATGAGGAAGGCAAGTGGGGTTAGTAGAGTTCCAGCTACTCTGATGCAAACCTAAGCTGTATATACCCCAATGATGTAACCTAAGCCACATATACATGCAGTATGCAAATCCAATTTCATTTCATGGTATGCGTGTCCAAGGAATTCCAAAAATTCCATACTTAGTAAAACTTTCACATAGTCAAGGTTTAAGGCTCTTTAAATAAACTCTATGCAAAAATGTTTGAATTATTTATCCAAATTGTAAACCTTTCATAAACCTTTAAGAAAAACCTTATAACCCTTCTTAACCTTTGGTTAATTCTTAACTTACCCGAAATACATCAATCATGCTTATTTCTATTATCATTCCCATATAATAGAAACATCTCATAAACCACACTTAAGCCTTACCTTTCGACCATTTCACAAACCTTTACACATACATTGATGCATTCCTTAGCGCGTTAAATATCTATTGTCGATCACATTCCTCGATCTGATGGTTATTGCGTCACCCGATTGCTAACAAACTTAGCTGATATCCATCGTTGATCTGTCTCATCCGATCTAACAGATAGCAATTCATCTGCTCGCCAAATAACCTGAAAAACCCTACCGTTTATGTGACCCATTCAATTGAATAGATTTTACACAAACTCGTGTGAAATTGAGCTCGACCGATATCAGATCGAGAGCAAGAGAGAAAAATGGTTTTCTCTCTCCATTTTATGGTACATGTTAGTCACTAAACGAAACTGCTTGAAATTTTGAAAGACCACTTACCACCTTTACGAGGTGTGAGAAACTTCATACCCCTTACGAATACCACCCATGTTCTCAATACAAAACTTTAAAGAACTCGACTTAATAAAATGTTATCGCTTAATCTCTACCATTCATCTTCTTGGCTTCATTTTGCATGACTTAATCTTACCCTTCTATCGCACATAACCTCATCCGTTGATTTGATTGATCCAATGGTTCCTATGCACCGTTACGTTCTTTTGGTTCTTAATATGTAATAGCCCATTCAACTTTCTGCATATGTATTTGTTCTCACCTTACGATTTTCACCTTCTCTATTCTCGATCTCTGCTTGTGCCTTTATGCTTCTTTCATGTTCGATGTAACATTAAAGGCTTTCTCCGAATCTGTCTGTGCATAAAACCATAACACTCCTCTCTACACTTCTTTTTTGATTCTGCAACCTACGTTACAACACCTAAAACCTACGTTACATAGAATTACTCAAGTTCACACACAACTTACAATTCAAACACACATCACAAAAAATTAGAATCAAGTTATCTTTATTAATAAAAAACCATTTACAAATGAATTCTTCCTCGACCTGATTTTCAATATTAGTGGCCTTTCCTTTCCTGCCCGTACACATAAATGACTAACTCTCTAACTCCTGACTGGCTGAATGACTCTCTACCTCACTATTATACCTTTTAGGCTTACATTTATATAAAAGGTTCTATTTAACCAATTCTGGTTCAAATCCTTAATCTACTTAACTAAATCTTGTATATCCTCTAATTCCACTTTTAAGTCTAGTAATACCTAAGAATCCTCTCTAGTTCCACAAATCATGACACCACCTTCTAGTCTAAGACTTATAATTGATTTCCAACTCTCTCATCATCACTCATCATCACTCATGTTCTCCTATGTTCAAGAGAATTTACAAATATCCTCACAATATCTAATTAATTCCTATTCTAGTTACTCAAAACATTAACGATTACATACATAGGAATCCAGCTTCCTTGAAAACACAAGACCCCCTAAGTTAACCTAAATTAAAACAAGATTATTGAGCTATATGCTCCTGCATCACACTTCCAAGGTTAAAATAATCATGATCTCCTAATCATGTGCTTCGGACCTTTGTCTTCCTGCATCCCATAATTTGTTCTATGATTTGCCTTTGGTTGCTACTATTATTTGTTGTTGTTCTCTAGTTTTCCACTCTTTATGTTGCTTTGCCCCACTAGCTATGCTTTCACAATCTATTCTTGTCTTTCTTTTTCTGTTTCTCGGTCTTCTTACTGTTGCTTTCTTCTGAGGCACCTTCATGATCAATCTTATTATTCTTTCAATCTCTATTTCCAATTTATCTTTTGACTGATAACTACTCTACCATTTGTTTTTGTACTCTATCCACTCATCTTCAAACTATTATTTGTTTTCTTCTCTTTGAAGTTGTTGGTTTCTTACTAGTGCCCTTTCATCCTTACCCTCTTGTTGCTTTCCAAACAACCTCTCTTCAATATCTAGAAATTTACTTTCAGAAAGTAAATTGTCCTCCAATTTCCTTTGTACTTGATTCCTCTTAAATACATCAATATGTTGTTCATTGATTCCAATATATTTTTCCTCCTCTTCCATATTTACTTGGTTTCTCGTATGTGCCATATTTTCTCCAGCATCTGCAACAAAACCGGCACCCACAAAACTATTATTAAAATAAAACACATAAGGCCTCAGTGCCTCTTCTTCCTTTGGAAAAATTTTAGTATGCTACTTTGATTTTTACTCCTCTATCAGCACATCAGTATGGTGATTCAACCTCTTTAAAGAATTTTCTAATGGACTCTCGAAACGGTCAGTAAGTCTGTCTTCCTTAATACATCCTTAATACATTGAGTTGTTCTTTTAACTCAACGATGTCCTTGTCATGCCCCTCTTGACTCATTCTCTCTCCCTTTGCCTTGGCATCCTCCTTCTTCACTTTTCTTCTATTGTGGTCTTCCTCAGAACCTTCGTTATCTCTTTTATGACTATCAATAGTCATCCTCTTCTCTATCTTCATGAGTTCCTCACTCACTCACCTCAGCAGGCTCTCCTCTATACTTTGTCTTTTAGAAAGAACTTGGTTCTCTATTCTATGGAACCTCTTTGAGCATTCTCTATGCTCATTCTAGGCTTCAACTCATATTCATCTTTTAAGAACACAACTATCCTCTTGTATTTCAATCACAAATGATATACTAGGTTCTCACCACCTATTCTATCAATCAAAAATACTTACTAGCTTTCTTCATTCCTTAGCAATTCTACCCACATCTTCTATGGTATTGCCTTTATGATCTTTCTATGAGATGTAACAAAACCTCTTCAGTAACAAGTCTCCTTCTTGCTACACATGCCTCGCTATGCTTCTCTCCTTTGAGTGCAGTCTTTTGGCATCTCTCTGGTTCTCTCCTTTGTAACCAATTGAGAACTCCTTGCTCTAGGTTGCTACAATCTCCTCACCTTCAAGACCTCTGCATGATCTGGTTCTAGCACTCACCTACACTTTGAATTGATTGCTCTTTGTCTCCTTTGCATCTGCAAATTCTGCTACAATTTATCTTTGTGTGCCTACTGTTTCTTAGATTTAAAATCTTATCTCCTCTTGCATCCATACACATCTTCAAAGCATAACTTTGTTCTATGTTTTCTCAAAGAATTCTTACATGCAGAATTTCCTTGTTCTTCTCTAACACCAAATGATGCCAACCTAAGATACATATACCCCAATGTTGCAACCTAAGACACATATACCTACAGTATGTAAATATAATTTGATGTCACACTATGCGTGTCCCAGGAATTCCAAAAATTCCATACTTAGTAAAACTTTCACTTAGTCAAAGTTTAAGGCTATTTAAATAAACACTATGCAGAAACATTTGACTTAGCTATCCAAAGTCTAAACCTTTGATAAACATTTAAGTGGAACCTTACAACCCTTCTTAACCTTTGGTTAGTTCGTAACTTAACCTGAAGTACATCAATCCCGCTTATTCCTATTATCATTCCCGTATAATATAAATATCTCATAAACCACACATAAACCTTACCTTTCCACCATTTCAAAAACATTTGCACATACATCGATGCTCTCCCTAGCGCGTTAACTCTCTGTCATCGATGTCATTCCTCGAACTCATGATTATCACATCATCCGATCGCTAAAAAACTTAGATAATCTCAATCGTTGATTTGCCTCGTCCGATCTAACGACTATCATGTCTTCCACTCGCTAACTAACCTAAATAGTCTCTACTGTTGATATGTCTCGTTAAATCGAATAGCTATCGTGCAATCTCCCGTGAAATGAAGCTCGACCAATATCAAATTGAGAGCACGCGAGAAAAGTGGTTTTCTCTATCCATCGTATGCTACGTGTCAACGGATAAAGGTAATCACATGAAATTTTGAAAGACTGCTTAACACCTTTAGGGTGCATGAGGAACTACGTACCGCTTGCGAATACCACCCACGTGCTCAATACAAAACTTTAAAGAACTCGCCTTAATAAAGGGTTATCGCTTAATCTCCGCCATTCATCTTCTTGACTTCATTTTGCATGCCTTAATCTTAGCCTTCTATCGCACAAGACCTTGTCCTTTTGTCTAACTAATCGAATGGTTCATGTGCACAGTTACATTCATTTGGTTCTTACTATGTAATAGCCCATTTGACTTTCTGCCCATGTATTTGCTGTCGCCTTACGATTTTCTCCTGCTCTGATCTCGATCTCTGCTCATGCCTTTACGCTTCTTTCACCTTTTTTGTAACATTAAAGGCTTTCTCCAGATTTTCTATGTGTAAAACCATAACACTCCTCTCTGCACTTCTTTAATTCTACACACCTGCAACCTAGGTTACACAGAATTACTCAAGTTCACAAACAACTTACAATTCAAATACACATCACACAAACTCAGAGTCGAGTTATCTATATTAATAAACAACCATTTACACAATAATTTCTTCCTCGGCCTAATTTTCAATATTAGTGGCCTTTCCATTCCTGCTCGTAGGCCTAAATGACTCACTCTCTAACTCATGAGTGATTGATTGACTCTCTACCTCACTATTATGACTTTTAGGCTTACATTTATACAAAAGGTTTTGTTAAACCAATTTTCATTCAGATCCTTAATCTCGTGAACTAAAACCTAAATATCCTCTAAGTCCACTTTTAGCTCTAGTAATCCCTAAGAATCCTCTTTAGTTCCATGAATCATGACAACACTTTCTAGTCTAAGACTTATAATTGATTTCGAGATCTCTCATCATCACTCATCATCTCTGATGTTCTCTTATATTTGAGAGCATTTACAAATATCCTCACACTATCTAATTAATTCCTATTCTAATTACTCAAAACATTAAGGATTAATACATAAGAATCTGACTTCCTTGAAAATCAGAAGACCCGCTAAGTTAACTAGAATTAAAACGAAATTGCTGAGTTGTATGCTCCTACATCATACTCAGTTAAGGAAGGATATCTCCACATGCTCTCTTGCACCCACTTACCTCCAAAAAATTCGATATTGGGAAAAATCTAGTAAACAAATTCCATCCCAAAAATCATTTTTTTTTCTATTGGTTGCTTGCTCATAAGAAAATTCTTACTCGAGAGAATATTTGAAGAATGGGATGGATTAACCCCTCTAGATGCCATCTTTGTGAATCAAAGGAGGAGACTATCTCACATCTCTTTCTCCAATGTCATTGTACAAAGGGGGTGTGGGTTGTGGCTCTTGGTCCTCTATTCTTTAGAACCATCTCGCCTAGAGAGATCTAAACCTTCTTCAGCTCTTGGACCAATTCTTATTTAGGCTCCCTTCACTCCAAGAGGATATTTGGTCCACTCTTCCGAAGTATGTCATTTGGAAAATATAGTTATATAGGAAAGAGTCAATATGATAGGTTCTAGTAATGAGTGCCCTTTCAGCATGTATGAAATTTCATAAACTAGTCAAAGACCCTTCCTTGGAACCATTGGAGTCTACTTGGTTAGCCCAGTGGGAGTGTTCCGAGGCCCCTGAAGTTCTTGGTGTACCTAGCACTCTCAAGCCAAATGGATTATGCTGTTATCCTGGGAAGGTCTAGTGGAATAGCTCAGATCCACAAAAAAAAATGGACCCATCCATTTGATGGAGCTTCAAAAGTTAATCCTAGGGCGGCAAGAGGGGGAGGGATTGTCATTAGTCCCGACGGAATCATTGAATTTAGATATGGTTGGGGGCTTCGATGGAAGAAAAACAACTAGGTATAAATGTATGGCTTGCTCTCTTACCATGGCACAAAGAATGGGAAATAAAACAATTCAACTTATAGGAGATTTCATGATCATTATTAGACACATGATCTATACTACAACAAGCAAGAACACTACCATGAACCAAATCATTAAGATAGCTCAGAATTTTCTACCCTACTTTGACTTAGTGTCCTTCTAGCATCTTTTGAGAGGAAATAACGAAGAATGTCATAGGCAAGCCAACAATGCATGTGAGATGGGGAAGAAAAATGCATAGTGAATGAAGTCGAGACCAATATCCCTTAAGAATGTTGAAAAAAATTGCATATACAAGTTGATGATAAAGGCCAGAAGGAGGGCAAGGAAACTTAAAAATTTAAAAAGTTTGAATCTTGGGGAACGTTCAAAGGCTTGACATACCATGGTTTATGCTTGACAAATGTAGTAAGGGAAATATTCACATCAGCATTACTCTCCATAAAATTCCAGTTACACTCCATAAACTCTTCGTTTTGTAACGAAGAAGAATTTGAATTCCAAAACTCTTTTACTTTGTCTTTAGTATTCAATGTCCACCAAATATCTCAAGCTATATATCAATATTTTTTTTTATAAAACATGTAAGTATGATGGCAAGACAATTCTCTAGAAACATTGTTTTTACTGTACTACAAAATTCTCAAGAAAAATATGAGTTTCTACTAGCTGAAATTGAGAAAACATTAATATTCACAATTTTTTATGTCAGAAATAAGCTAAAAGTGTTTCTCAATTTCACATTTTCACCCCATAGCATCCATAATCAACAATGAAAACTATCAAAATATCAAAATTTCAAAGCATAAAAAAATGAAATAAAAACTTTCAAAATAGCAAAATAATATTTATTAAAATGATCACAATATACAATATAAAAAAAAACATAAATTATATGAACTAATAACTTACCAAATCTTTTTTTTATGTGTGTGTGTGTATATATATATATATATGATCGTATCTTTCCACATTTCCAAAAATCTAAATGCATGAGCATAATTACATTACTTTTTTCTAAAAAAAATCGAGGAGAGTCTAATTCTAATTAGCAACACCTAAAACCAATATATAAAACTTTACATTTAACTTTAAACCAAATAATACAACCCTTAAAGCTATATATATATAATATCCATTTTTAAGGTCACAGCCAAGCCAACACCAAATTGGTGTATGAGACCCCCTTGTTTGTGGGACAAGGGACCCACCTCCGCGCAACGATTTGATTGCTAAGTCTACGAAGGCATACATACTCTACCCCCCTCTGGTTTTGAACCTGTGACCTCTTAGGAGGAAACACATGCTCTTAACCGTTAGGCCCACTCAAGCTATATGACCACTACAACCCAAAGGTTCTCGACATGACTACCATTCTTTTACAAAGTTGAGACAACCTTCGCCCCATTTTTTTTCCTTTGCTACAGAGTCTTTGTGGTCTTAATTGATTAGGCTGCACAGTTTTTAACTCTAAGGCTTTCTCATAATTGTGTGTTTCGCTTTTTAGGATGTAACAAGGTTGTTTTTGTTTAACAATAAGTATTTGTCAAGAATATAGATTCATATATTAAAGTTATTTCTCATATATATTTAACTGACTTGAAAAGATTATTTTACCAACCTAATATGATTCTGTAACCTATAGGTTATTCAAACTTGAAATTTTGTTCATCTTTGTTAAAAAAAAAAAAAATAAAAAAAAAAAAACCTAATAATTTCCATGCAAAAACATTTTTTAAACAAGGTTAAAACTCATACAAAAAAATTATATCTTCAAGAAATGGATTCGTTCTCAAAGAAATTGAATTTTTCTAGCCACTTTAGAACTACATTTAAAATAAATCTATGCTGATTAAAAATTCATTACATCTAAGAAATTACAAAAAATCATCTTTATAATACTTAGTCTCATTTATTTATACTAATTTTAATGAAATTAATTAAGCTTTGTAATAGTGGTTTAAAAAGTATTTATTAAATGAGAAATTGTTTATGTTCTAAATAATTAATAAATATTTAAATGAAAATTATTTATTAAATCCCAAATTGTTTATTCACGTAACTAAATTAGTATAAATTACTCATAAACTTGAAAATTAAAACATAAATTAGTCAATTACTCATAAGCTAAATAACTCATAGTTAATGATAATTAGTCATAAATATAAGTTACTTATAATTTATGATTTTTTGAAATATAAAATTACTTATGCAGCATTCATTATTCATTATTCATGATTGAATTTGACAATGATCTTAATGTTTATACTAATGAAATCAGATAAGTTTTGCAATAATGATTAAAACAATGTCTATTAAATCAGAAATTGTTTAAATCACAAACAATTAATAAATATTTTCAACATAACTATTTATTAAATAACTTGTTTACTCATATACATGAATTACTAGAAATTACTGATAAACCTAGAAACTGAAACATAGAATTAGTCAATTACTTATAAAACCTAAATAACACATAAGATTAGTCAATACCTAAATAAACCATAGTTACTTATAATTAATCATAGTTATTCATGAATCTAAATTACTCATAATTAACCTAAATTAATTGTCTCATAAACCAAAAAACACTATAAATTATTGAAACATAGAATTAACTATGTGGCACTATAAATTAGCTTTGGCACCCAAACGAGTTGATTCTATTTTGTAAAATTTAAAAAAGCTGAATATATGGATCATTGAATTGCGATTTCAACTACCAGTTATATGTTGTTCTATTCACTGTTCATTGAAAAGAATGTGGCACCTTTTTCTACTTGTTTAAGAGCCTTGTAAAATATTTTTTTGAAAAAATTAGAAATAGCTCTTAAACACTATTCTATTCAATTGGATGGATTTCTTACTCCTGAAATTCTCACATTGCATCTATTAGCAAGCCATCAATATATTTCAATTCTCTTTCTGATTCTATTAGAAAATTGCATTGACATTATCATCAAAGGAATATCCATTTCTATTAGCAAGCTATGAATATATTTCAATTCAATTTTTTGATTTGTTGGGATAGATAGCCCTTTTAAAATTTCTCAAAATATCTATTTCTATTAGCCAATTATCAATGTAACTGAATTCTCTTTTTGATTTGATTTGTTGAGATTGATAGCCCTTTTAAAATTACTCAAAGTATTTAGATCCATATGGAAGAGGAATTCAAGGTTGAATTTAAACATTTGATTTTGATATTACCAGAGAAAATCTAGAGAGAGATATAGACATTTCCTCCTTGAAGAAGGCCTTGTTAGGTGTGGAGTTCTTAGTTATGTCCACTTGTTTTACTCAAATCCTTCCCCAAATCACACTAAAATGTATGAGAATCTAGAATGAGCATGTACTCACTTTCTTTTCTTCAACAAAGCAAATGTTAGATCAATGATGGTTGAAGATTCATCAAGTTATTTGGGATAAATATTACTTCATTGTCACAATGATATCTAATTTTCCAACTTTCACATCTACTACCCATATTTCAATGCACTAAGGCATGAGGATTATAATGGATTTCAAGAAATTTATGTATTTGTTTTTGTACTTAAAGTGAATTCGATTACTGTGGTCCATTAGCATAAGTTAAATTGGTAGATAGATTTATAGATGGATATACCATGAACATTTTAAACAAATAACTTTTCAACACTACAATCTAATAGAGAACATTTTATTTTTAAATATACTTCAATATCCAATTGAAATTCAATAAAATCTACAATAACATTATTTACATATATAATAAAAAATATTTATATATAAAATT
>APFE030593492.1:0-13331 GCA_000404065.3 Pinus taeda | reverse complement strand
CATGGCCAGAGTCAAGGATCTGAGAGACAAATTGGGAGCCATTGGAGAGAAGGTATCAGATTCAGATCTGGTTACACTTACACTGAACAGAATGACCGATGAATATCAAACATTCATCTCAAGGTTGTCAGCGAGAGAGAAATCCCCCTCGTTTGATGACTTGACAGCGATTCTGCTCCAAGATGAGGAATGAAGACAGAATATGAAAACTCAGAGCAATGAGTTAGCTCTGATGGTGAAGAGGCGACAGTACAGAGGAAAGCGACACCAGCACCAACATCAGTATCAGCAACTGCAGCAGCAGCAGCAGAAAGGGGCCAACTCTTTTCAAAAGAAATCATTTAGAGGTATGACTGATAATTATGTTAAGAGATGTTTTTACTGTGGGAAGCCTGGTCACCAGATTAAAGAATGCTATAAGAGGTAGGCGGATGAAAGAAAAGGCAAACAGAGGAAACATCAGGGGTGTTTTGCTGGAGAAGAGGATGACCACAACCATGATTTTCGATTATTCACAGTCGAATGTGCACTTTCAGCATCAAAAGGAGATGAGGATAATATATGGTATGTCGATTCTGGCGCATCCTCGCATATGACCGGTAAGAAAGATTGTTTTAAGTTTCTTGAAGAGTCTGCATGTGGATCAAAAATTTACTTAGGAGATGATAGTGGGTATGAGATCAAAGGTTGTGGGGATATTCCATGAAGCTACCTAATGGCGACATCAAACATCTCAAAAATGTTTTATATGTTCCAGGAATGAAAAAGAATTTGATCTTTGTCTCTATGATAGCAGACCAAGACATGCAGGTGCAATTCTTCAAGAATGGATGTGTCATTCAGGATAGCCAATTGGAGACAGTTGCAATAGGAGTACGCGTGAGGAATTTGTACAGATTGGATGCAAGGAGCATGCCACGACAAGCGATGGTTGCAGCAACATCAAAAACTGAAAATATCTGGCATCAGAGATTTGGACATCTCAATTTACAAGATCTCATCTTACTCAAAAAGAAAGGTATGGTCGATGGTCTTCCTGCTTTACATAATATCAAACTGGAATGTGATCGATGTGCATTAGGGAAGATGCATAGAGATGGATTCCCTTTGCATGTTAACAAAAAAGAAAGAGACGTCCTAGAACTAGTGCATACAGATATTTCTGGACCTATGCAGACTAGGTCTTTAGGAGGTGCATACTACTTTCTACTCTTTACAGATGACTGCACTAGGTTCTCTTGGGTATATTTTTTAAGCAAAAAGAGTCAAGCTTTTCGATACTTTAAAGAATTCAAATCTATGATAGAGAAACAAACAGGAAAGAAGATAAATATTCTCCGCTCGGATCAAGGGGGAAAATACAAGTTAGGTGAGTTCATGAACTTCTGCAAGCAGCATGGGATTATACAGCAATTCACAATGCCACACACTCCACAGCAGAATGGAGTAGCAAAACGCAAGAACAGGACCCTTGTGGAGTGCGCAAGAAGTATGTTTCAAGGTAAGGGTATTTCTAATGGTCTTTGGGCAGAAACCATTAATACTGTTGTTTATTTGAAGAATATGAGTCCCACCAAATGTCTAGGCTTCAAAATCCCCTTTGAAGCATTGTTTGGACTCAAACCAGTAGTCGGTCATTTAATAATATTCGGATCTAAAGCTTTTGCTCATATACCAAAAGCAGATAGGAAAAAGCTAGACCCCAAAGCCTTGAAATGTATATTTGTAGGATATGGCACAGAGTATAAGGCATACAAGTTATATAATCCTGTGACTCATAAAGTGTTTGCAAGCAGAGATGTCATCTTTCATGAACAGACAGAAGATGGAAAGGAAGACTCTAACAATGACAACCACATTCCATTTATGATAGAACTGAACAGTGAAGAAGAAGAAGAAGAGCAGGTGCAGGAGCAGGAGCAGAAATAGGAAGAAGTAGCCGTAGATAGTGTAATAAGTGACGATGCAGACCCGGAGAGTGCTGAAATAGATAGAGTTGAGGTAAGTCCTTTACCTAGAAGATCAGGTAGGAAGACTAGACTACCTGTAAAATTCAGAGACTATGCTTTAATGTCCAAAATTTTAAATATTGTAGAACCCTCAAACTATGAAGAAGCAAGTAAATCAGATGAATGGAGGGCTGCAATGCATGAAGAAATGGAATCAAGATATAGAAACCATACTTGGGACTTAGTTGAGTTGCCAAAAGGAAAAACCCCTATAGGTTGTAAGTGGTTGTATAAACCTAAGATAAATGCAGATGGGAGTGTAGAAAAATTCAAAGCTAGACTGGTAGCAAAGGGTTATTCACAACAAGAAAGAATTGATTTCGATGACACCTTTGCCCCTGTAGCTAAACTTAATACAATTAGAATGCTAATCTGTTTAGCAACAAAACATAAATGGAAGTTACACCAGTTAGATGTTAAATCTGCATTTCTAAATGGAGAATTAAAAGAAGAAACATATTTAGTACAACCTCATGGTTTTGTAAAAAAGGGTTAGGAGCATTTAGTATGTAAACTACATAAGGCACTTTATTGTTTGAAACAAGTACCCAGGTCATGGTATGACAAAATTGATTCATTTTTTATTCAACATTGTTTTCATAGGAGGCTCAACGATCCAAACCTATATACCAAGATAAATAAACAGAGGCAAATCATTTTGATTTCTTTGTATGTGGATGACATGATAATAACAGGGAATGCAAATAATTTGATCAAAGAAATCAAGCGGCAAATGTCACAGGTATTTGAAATGAAAGGCCTTGGTGATCTTCATTACTGCCTAGGATTGGAGGTGTGGAAAGATTCTGGTCAAACTTTTCTAACCCAAGGAAAGTATGCCAGAACCATGTTGGAAAGATTCAGAATGGAACAATGTAAAATAGCAGCAACACCATTGCAATAGAACCTCAAGCTAAGCAGTGACGATGGCACAAAACAGGTGGATGCCACTTTGTATAGACAGCTAGTCGGAAGTTTGATCTATCTCACGACAACTAGTCCTGATCTGGCATACTCTGTTAGTGTGCTAAGCCAGTTTATGTCCAGACCACTTGACAATCATTGGAATGCAGCGAAATGTGTGTTGAGGTACCTTTGGTACTTGTAATTATGGTCTTTTATACACTGACATTTCTGATGTTACTTTAGCAGGTTATTCAGATTCAGATTGGGCATGCAACCTAGATGATCGTAGATCCATCACAGGATATGCATTTAGTATTGGATCCGAGGTTATCTCATGGAGTAGCAGAAAGCAAAGCACTGTAGCATTATCATCATGTGAAGCCGAGTACCAGGCGTTGTGTGCAGCTACATGCGAAGCCATCTAGTTGAGGAGATTGCTTAAGGATGCAGGTGAAGGACAAAGAGAAGAAACCAACATCAAAACTGACAACGAGAGCACAATAAAGCTTGCATGCAATCCAATTTTCCATAAGAATAGTAAACACATTGATACTCAGTTTCACTTTGTACGAGAAAAGATACAGTCTAAGGAAATCTGTGTGAATTATTGTAATACTTGTGATAATTTAGCTGATATCTTTACTAAGCCTCTAGGGCGAGTAAAGTTTGAGTTATTTAGAGAGATGTTAGGTGTGCAGAATAACCCTTTCTCCATTAAGGGGGGGAGTTAGAAATAATGGAGAAATGGTTATGTGGTTGTAACGCATCATCTTCTTAGTTTAGGAGTAGTTCCTAGAATTTAGGAGGTTGTTTACAACTACCTATTTTTCAGTCATGTATTTAATATGTAATATTCATTCGTGTATGAAGGGTGAGTGAATGAGAGAGAGAGTCTCTTCCTTGTTTGAGTGCAGTCTCCAGGTAATGTACACACCTGTGAGCTGCAACTCCTTCTTTTAATTCAAAATTTGATTTTTATCTATTTTATCTAGAATAAATAGGGAAGTGGTTGTGATGGAGATCGTGGCCGTTTCTATAAAATGGAAATTGTTTCGTGTTTCTATTTTATTCAATAAAAACATGGAGTCTACCGCGCTTCATTCTCCAATATGTTACGAATGTCTAGGTTGTTGTGTCGATGTAAACTAAGGATTGTTAGTTGTATTGGATTTTACTTTGTCAAAACTAGAATAGACTCTGCTAAAAAATATAAATTTTCAACCATATAAGTTATTATTTCCTTGAACGGAAAATAGTTACCATGAGGAATATTTTTTATTTAACTAAATCACACATCATCCTTTAAAAACCCAACTTCGTGAAAGGTAGTATTGAAACACGACAGTTGTTTTAACATTGTATTATAAGTATAAACTAAATTAAACGGAAATATGTAGTGCATATTTTATAAACTGGAAATATGTAGTGGATATTGGAAAAATGGATAAAGATAAAATATATAATTATGTTATTTTAAGATATCGTATTTTTAATTTATTTACATTTTTATAAAATTGATATTTTAGTTGGGTCTTTCAATTTTCTAATAGAAAGGTGTGTATTGTAATTTTTTTATATAGAATAATTTATGAATAGGTGCATTGTTAAGATATTTTTTCTAGAAATAGGTTTAATATTTAATAGTAGTGGTTTTAATCCACCCAAAATCAATATAGCTAGAAATGAATTGTTTTTAGGTAATATTTTTTTGGAATGAATATTTGATCACCTTCATCTAAAATGAAGCCCAATATCTAATACTAGTGGTTTGAATGCACCCAAAACCAGTATAGCAAGAAATGAATTGTTTTAACCAATTTTTTTTTTGGAATGAATCCTTGATCATCCTCATGTACAATGAAATCTGTAAAAGCTATAATCTTTCCGTACTTCCTACTTCCTAATGATGAATATGGTTAAATGAATTATTGATTTTCTATCTTCTATAATTTGCTAGTCTAGACCTGAAAAAGCTATAATATTTCCATACTTCCTACTTCCTAATGATGCATATGGTTAAAGGAATTGTTGATTTTCTATTTTGTATAATTTTCTAGTCTAAGCATGATTTGTTTCTTATACTCTATTGTATTGATCACTCAATCAAAGATATTATCTTTCTTATGATCCTTTTAAGCTAAATTTCATTAATACATCTACTTGTAGTCTTATATCAAAAGATTTAAAAGGAAAGTCCTCGTTTGTTCTCTTATCTAGGTGAAACCAAGATAAAAGTGATGATAAATCCTACCATACATCACAATTGTTTTCTATTTTGAAGAAAAGTTGAATTTGAAACAAATGGTATGTTAAAAATGTTAACAATATCAAAGTGGTCCTATAGCTTATCAATATCATTAAATATGAAAAATTATCTACATAAGAAAATGTTTCTTAGGACATTAATATAGATGAAATATAAATAAAATTGAGAGTACATTCGACTCATAATAAATTAACATCATTATAAATATGAATGAGGAAAACATCACAAAGATTTTTATATATTTGAAATTCCCCCTTTTCTTTAAATCATGTAAAAGAGGTCCTTAGACAATTGTTTTCAAATCTTTCACCAAATAAGTGATTTAGGCTCTAGTTATCTAGATTAAGATTTTCTTCAGCATATTTTTCCTCCTTCTGCTATGGCTTCTGTAAGAGGATTCCCCTCCTATAGCAGCGTTATAAGTACGAAGTAAATGGTCAGATCCCACTCAAATATAGCAAGCCCAAGTAGAACATCAAATGGTTCTCTCATAGGGCTAGAGATACATCTACTCTTCATGTTGTAGTAATGAATTTTGTTGTCACTACAAGAGACAACCCCCGGGTTGAGGATAGGTTCAGTTCGTAGGACATCTTAAAGGAGTGCTTTGAGGGTTTTTTAAGATTTTTGTTCCAATCCATACTAAATATAATTGGAAATAGATTGATTCAGAACTTGGTTCAATCACCCTTCACCAAGGTAGACTTAAACACACACACACACACACACACACACACACACACACACATATATATATCACTCATCCCAAGGATAAATGTCGTGATATTGTGGTCGACATACAATAAAATGCACCTTAACAATTGTTTTTATAGTGAAAATGGAGAGAGAGAGAAAGTAAGGAAAGGAATCCAATGTAGGCGGATGGATAACACAAAATATTAAGGAACAAATCCAAAAAAACTATGGAAGAATAAGGAGATGAAATGCAGAAAGTGTGGAGTTCATTTTAAGATTTATAGCTCTATATTTTCATGGGCACATCCTGTCACAAAATAACATTGGTAGATCTGTGATTTCACATGTATTGTTGGCTGCAATATAAAACTTGTAAATTTTAAAGTTCACAGGTACCGTTTCTACCATATAGCATAAGTAAATCTAAAAATTTGAGAATGAAACCAACAGATTCTTTACAAAATCTCAAAGGAAGGCACACATGCTTCACATTACTCTATTTGGAATCACCAAATCTTCTTCATTAATGATTTAAAAATTAAGTCCATATCATATATCCAACAAATTTGACATTTGTATAAGCATTAACTCCTCATGAATAAACCATTGAACCAAGAGCTGGAACCTCTTTCTATACACATAACTTGGAACACTTGCAAAAAACAAATTTCAGATCTCTGGGAACAATAATTGGGAACTATTAAAATGAGTTTCTTCCCCCTATTTATAAGGAGAGCGGAAGCTTGAAACAATAGTTACAAAATATGTCAGAAATGCCCCAGCTATCGCATTGACTAACTATCTAGGAATGTGGAGTTTCTGTTGCCCAAATGATTACAACAAGTAAGATTTCTTCTTTAAAAAGCAGAAACTCCCAACTAAGGAAACAGAAGAAAACTTAATGATGGCCATGGTAAAATATCTCCTAGCCATTTCTTTTGATTGTCTCCAATCAAGCCACATCTCTACCATGGTGTTCCTCTACAGTTATTGCCCGATACGCCTGTTTCTTTCCCCCTTAACTTCTTGAATTCCTCACTTTCTAGAGCTGGAAAAAATCACTTGCAGTGGCATTAATGGTGCTTTAGAACATAACTATCGACCCATCAATCTGCATACACTTTAGACTATACCACCAAAACCCATTACATCTCATAACTTTTATAAAATATTTTTATAAAAACATAGAAATCTGATTGCCCCAGGCTCCTCTTTCTTAAACTCCTTTATCGTTTCTCAACCATGGGGCCACTTCCTATGAACTTAGGCTCTACATTTGGGTGCTAAATACTTTGGGCTCTTGTTAATAGCCTATCTCCCTTGTAATTTATGCTTCACCTTTGGTTTTATGGATTTTCATCACCAATTGCCACCACATATCAGAGCTCCTCTCCTCCTCATCATATCTTTTCCAATTTTGAGCTTATGTAGGAGTTACGATATTTGTATCCCCAATATGGTCAATAACATTTAAGTGCTAGATATTCCCTGCGCCCTTGGTTCACTGTAGTTCCCATGACCGGGCACCATATCATATCACAACCCCCTTCATCGGAAGTTTTCAAAAAAGGAATTAAAAAGGGTTATGATGCCACCACCCTCTAGTATTACACTTTAGCACTTAGGGGCTCTCCCAAGCTCTGTTCCCTTGGTTCCTTTAGGTCTTTGTGACAAAGTACTAGAAAATATTGAAGCCCTCTTCATCATAACTTTTTCTAAAAGAGTTTTGACACTTTCAACCTCCGATATGGAGATCTCTGAAGTGACATCATGCTCACATCCTCATCTCCATGTGCTGCCTCTTGGGTAGTGACACAAGTTGCCTAGCTTTTTCCATTTGGCCCTCTAAAACGTTCAAATCACTTGCCACATATCCTTATCCTGCAACATCATGCTAATATAGTCTATCGTGTCAACTTCTCAGGACCAACTATCTGTTGCCATGTGTCTAGTTTTGAGGAGAGAGAAGGGGTCCTTAGGGTCCTTGGTTTTGTTCTAGTTTCCTTGTACGTTCATGACCAAGTGACACCACATATCGAAGCCTATATTCATCATAAATTTTCCAATTTGAACTTATGTAGGAGTTACGATATTTGTATCCCTGATATGGACCATAACACTTAGATGCTAAATATTCCCCTGGCTCTAAGTTCTATGGATCTATGAGAACCATTTTCCAATTTGTATTGGAAGCTCTCTTCATAGAGAGTTTTTCCAAAAGAGTTCTGATGCTTTCAACCTCTATTATCCCTTGTTAACACTTAGGTGCTGCAGCTAGCTCTGTGCCATTGGTGCCTTTGGTTTTCCATGACCGGGTGGTAGTAAATATCAAAGCCCCTCTAATCAGAAGTTTTTCAAACAAAATAATAAGAGTTCTGATATGTCTTCTAGCTATTCTTCCTGATATCGGGCTCTGATGTGATTAGATCTTGAATTTTGGCACACCTCTTTAAATCTTGGCTTTCCTTTTGTCTTTTAAAATTAGGCTTTTGGTTTTGGCCTCCTCTACATGCTTTCGACCTCTGATTTTTTTCTCCTCTTTGGCATTTCTTCACTTCATCTACCCTTTTCTAGCCAAGATTTTTTCCTTTATCTTCTTGTTTGACATCCCACCTAAGCACCAAATGCCCTCACTGTAAATTTTTCTCTCTTGCTTTTCTGCCAAACATGGCTTTCATTTTTTCCTAAGATTGAATAATATTCTGAGTCAACTCCCCCTTGATTTCCTAAAGTTTTACCAGCTTATTGATCCCGTTGGTTAGCGAATTTGGTTCTTCATCAATGTCCTGTACAATTGTTTCCAGTGGCATTGCTAGTTGTATAGGGAAAATTGCAGCTTTACTATACACTAATTGAAAAGGAGATTTTCCAGTTGATGTCTTGGTAGTAATTCTATTTACCCATAAAGAAATTTTCAGTTGTGAGTCCCTATTATTGTGATTTTGTGATATTGTCTTCTTAAGAATCCTAACAAAGGTTTTATTTGATGACTCAACCAATCCATGTCCCTATGGATAGTAGCTAGTGGAGTGAACCACAATGATGTTATACCTCTGGCATAAACTCAAACTCTTGGCAAGTTTAAAAAATTGAGCATTATCAATGATCATCCTTCTTGGGCAACCAAACCTGATAAAGATATTATCCTCCATGAATTTGATAACCATGACATGAATTGCATTTATAGCTAGGACTACTTCCACCCACTTAGTGAAGTAATTAGTGGCCATGAGAATCCATTTGTGTGGATCACCGGAGGATGGGTGGATTTACCCAATGAAGTCTAACCCCCACTCTCTAAAAGGTTTTTCAACAAGAATATGGATTAAAGGAAAATGTGATAATTTCTTCCTTTCAACAAACATTTAGCCAGTAGAAACCTGCTTTGAGAATTTTATGGGTTGTAGCTCTCCAACTATAATGACCACCACACACATAATTATGGAACTCATCCATCACTTTAAAGATCTTTTCTTAAACTAGGCATAAAAGAAAAATCCCCAGTAGGTCTTTCTAATACATTTGGCCATTTAAAATGACAAACTTCTAGGCTTCTAACATCAAAGCTCTGTATTTAACTTTATCAAAATTTCAGAAAAGGTAAATAATAGATTATATGTTTATACCAGTGAGACATAAGGTACGTCATTTGAATTTTTTGTGTTGTGGTATTGACCTTATTCTTCTCCTCTTCTCTTTAGCTTTCTTCTTCCTCTCTCAACAAATTTATGTGTAATGCTTGGAAATTTACTTGAGATAGAATTTTAACTATCCTTTGTCCCTTGATGAGCTTGGTAGCCTTGATATCCATGTCATATTTCTGAATTTGAGCAATCCACTTTCCTCTTTTCCCATCATTATCACCCTAAACTGGAATGTCTTTTACTGCAGTTGTAGGGACATAAGTTGTTATGTTTGATTGAAAAACATAAATTTTGAAATCCTTCAAATCTTTGAGCAAGGCATATGCCTTCTTTTCCATAATTTTATATTTTATATCAGCATCTTGCAGCACTTGACTTAAGAATTCTATTGGATGATTTATGAGACCCAAGTGTCCATTTCACTTATTTATCTTTCTTTAGGATTTGTATAATTTCTTTAATTATCTCAGCATAATTGGGTATAAACCTCAAAAGGTTGATTCTTCCTGACAAAGGCTAGATTTCTTTCTTATTTCTCGGTAATGGGATGTTGTTAATGGGTTCCACCTTCTTGGGATCTATCTTCGCCCACTCTTTTTCCATTATGTATCCTATCATCTTTCCCTCACTTAGAGCAAGCTAAAACTTCTTAGATTTAAAGACAAGCCATATTTTTTGCATTTCTCAAAAGTGAGACATAGATGTTTGATATGCTCCTCATCTGTTTTTGAAAAAATAGTTATGTCATCTAGGTAAATTACCACGATCTTATATTTTCTCCCAAAAACACTATATCCATTTCTCTCTGAAAAGTGGCTCATGCATTAATGAGGTCGAAGGGCATTTCTGACATATATAAACATGCCCCAAGGTGTGGTGAATGCAATTTTCATTTGATCCTCAGAATGCACAGCTACATGCTTTTATCCAGAGAAGCCATCCATCATAGAAATATGAGCAGAGCCCAACACCTTTTGCAGAATTTAGTCGATTTAGGCAAATGGTAATTATCTGTTAGTGAGACCTTGTTCAAATTCCTAAAGTCGATACACAGTCTTATTTCCCCATTCTTCTTCCAAATGAGAACTATATTTTCCACCCAATCTGAATACCTTAGAGGTATGATAATTTTGCCTTGGATTAAATTCCTCACCTTTTTCTCAGTTGGTGTTAATAATAAAGGGTTAATCCTCCTAAGCTTTTTCTTGTATGGTTTCACCTCAATTTTCAAAGGAATTTTATGTTGGATGATATTAGTATCAAATCTTTTTAAATCATCATAAGTCCAATAAAACACATCCATGCATCCTTAAAATGTTTCAGGTACCTTTTTTTTTGTATTTCGTGAGAACTCCTTTGGCCAACTTCATTATCTAGGGATCTTGATCTAAACTAACATTGTAGTCTTCCACATGTTCTTAAAATTCTTGGTGAGTTGGCTTCGCAGCCATATCATTTGAGTTGAACAATCTTTCCAAGTAAACGAATCCTCTAGGGACACTATTACCTTTTAATTGTGAAATCTTGTGTCCTACAATGGTTTCTTCCCACTTGGCCTATTGCTCATCTACTACTTTCTTTTTCTCCTAATCAATATTCGAGCCCGACCTCCATGGAGTGTTTGATATGTTCCTCATCTTAAAACAACTACCCATACTTAACATTTTCTAGTATTGAAGGCATGTATCTGACTTCAATTTCATATCTGAGTAAGGGGTTTTGAGGTGGTTTGAAGTTACTGGCAAAAGGAATTAGCCATGCCCTTTTCAACTTGATTGTGGTCATCCATGTAAAATAAAATGTGGAAGGCCTTGCGGACCGTGTATATTAAACGTTTCAAAATATTTGCAATGTGGACATGGGGCACGCATGCCATGTTTTGAAGACCCTGATAAATTTTATTGTGATCGGCCTCGTGGTTAGGTTTTGAGACCTGGTTGCGAGCATATTTGTAAAGGAACATGTGGGTCATGCAAGAAATTCCATAATCCCTTTCTTAATCAATAATCATATTTGAATTTAGTAATGAGACAGTCTTGGAATTTAAGGCCGAAGCAACATCTGACATCGAAGGTGAGGTTGATTTCGTTTTTCTAGCTTAGCATGTGGCTGCTGCAACTTTTGGATTTATTTTGTCAACTAAGAAAGTCGATACCACTGTTGATTCGAAGAATTTAACCGACGACGAGATGTGAGACACCCAATTCTGAGGAGCCCAGAATACTGAATATATTAGCATGCTCGGCGATGCCCAGTAAACCAAGACTCACGGAAAGGAGAAAGAGAAAATCAGGAATCTCAAGCAATGTTTGTTGGGAGGGCTATGTAATGTCTCCCATCTGGTCAGCAATTCGGTAGCTATGGTCAGAAACATTTCAGCCGAAGCTTCCGGCCTAGCCAATCTGTACATGCCAATGACCTCGAGACATTGCTCATCGCGGCCATCATGAACCAGTACACTAGCAATTCATTGGCTATGGTCAAGAACTTGATGTCGTGTGTTTCTATTTGGCTTTTTTTTTCACAAATATGAGAAAATGTTAATTATAGTCTCAGATGACATTTCTTCCATGATTGTCTTTCGTGAGCATGGTGTAGTAAATGGGGGAGGCATCAGAAATGTACCATATTTCAGATTAACAAAGCTATTTTCGTACAATATGTTTTATAAATTTATATAATTTTAAAAAGAATTCTTTTAAAATATAAAGATATTTATGAAGATAATAATTTTTATTTCAATCAAAAAACATTTATACTATTATAAAACATTTATACTATTATAAATATAATTTTATATATAATATATGTGTGATAACAGTTTAAATTTATGAATAATACTATTTTCATAAAATTATTTAATGCTTTTATATATAATTGATATTTTCAATTTATTAATGGTGGAAAAATCCATTTGTTATCTTATTGTTCTCTAACATAATTACTATTAAAATTTCAAAATCTATTTTAAAATAATTAATAATTACTTCTTTTAATACTCATATGAAAGAATTAATAATTGTATTCCGTATCAACTTCAAAGAGAGTTGTTTTGAAAATTAGTCATTTTAATATAAAAATAATCTCAATCATATTTAGTAATTGAAATGGAAAATGATTTTCTTTATGAAATTTTTAACAATCAAACTATCAAATAATATTTGAAAATAAATTTGAAAAAGATATGAAAATTTTGTGTTTATGAAGTGATTACAATGAAATATTAGATAATTTTTCTGAAATACAAACTCATTTCATTATTGTAAAAATATTGTATGACATTGTTTAGACTTGGAACAAAGTTACATGAGAATTGCATAACCTGTAAATTTAAAAATGGGTATAATAAATATTATTAATCTACATCCAAATCTAATTACAATGAAAATGTTGTATTCCATAAATAAATTGGAATATTTCTAATATAAAGTTTTTATGATAATTATATAAGCATGAAATCAGTTAAATTCTTTAGTTCATGAAGACATTCTATTAAGTTAGTCTATGACAATGGTTAGCTCTTGGATATTATATTCTTGTTCTTATGTAAGAAATTAATTAAATGGAATCCTATGTTAACATGAAATTTCTATCCATTAAGCATACAAAATATATACATACCATTATTAAATGCAAGAATGTAAAGTAATTATATTCAGGTAGAGAGAAAAATATTGGTAGATATTGTTTAAACCCAATGAGCAAGAGGATGGAGTTGATTCAAATTGAAATTATTACTTCCCTCTAAGGAAAAGAGATTTAACTGCAACCGAGTATTTGTTTCCCCATGCCTACGATTGAATTTTAGCT
>APFE030593488.1:0-10415 GCA_000404065.3 Pinus taeda | reverse complement strand
CAATGCAACTGCTTTGCAGTTTGATGAAATAGTCTCAGCCTTGCTGACGGAGGAGATGAGGTGGAAAAATATGGACAACCAGAATGGTGATGCCTTGTTTGTACGAGGACGGTCCCAGAACAGAAACAAAAATAAGTCATCGAGTGGAGATCTAAATCTAGAGGGAGATCTAAATCTCCAGGAAAACCTACAAAGGTGGTGTGCTGGAAATGCGGAAAGGAAGGGCACTTCAGAAGGGAGTGTAAATCTAAAGCTCCTGATAAAGGAAAGGGATCTGATGATGCTCCTTTTGCACAGGCGAAAACCACCTCAGATGAAGGTGGGGATGTGTACTTGGCTTCTTCAAGTACACATGTAGATCATGAGGCATGGTTGATTGACTCAGGTGCATCCTTTCACTTCACTCCCCATAGAGAGTGATTCTGCGAGTATGAGAAATACGATGGTGGTGATGTCTTCTTAGGAGATGATATGAAGGCTAGAATCATTGGCCGCAGAAAAGTAAAGTTGAATTTGCAAGGTGGAAGGGTTAGAACCCTTCCGGGTGTTTTGCATATTCCTGCGTTGACCAGAAATCTGATTTCTGTAAGCAAGTTGGATGATGCAGGAGTAAAAATAGTGCTCGAGAAGGATACCTGCAAGATGGTTCGAGGAGCACTGGTATTGATGCGGGGAGTTCGGATTGGAACTCTATACAAGTTTCAAGGTAGCACTGTTGTTGACGGGTGCAATAGTTCTATGGTTCCTGAAAATGGAGCAGAAAATCTAGTGGTCTCTGGAGAGAAGACCATGCTGTGGCATCAAAGGCTTGGACATATTCGAGAGAAGGGCCTTAGAATACTTCGTGGTGAAGGTATGGTAGAAGGTATGAGTAATAGCTCTCTGGATTTTGATTTCTGTGAAAATTGTGTATATGGGAAGCAGAATTGGGTGAGTTTCCCCTCTGGTGGTAAGAGGACGAAACAGATATTAGAGCTTCTGCACAGTGATGTGTTTGGACCTGTGAAGGTTCCATCACAGGTTAAGTTTGTGTACTATATATCATTTATAGATGACTTCTCAAGGAATACATGGATATATTTCCTTAAGAAGAAATCTGATGTCTTTGATAGGTTTAAAGAATTTAAGGCTCTGGTGGAAAATCATACAGAGAAGAAGATAAAGGTGCTGAGGACAGATAATGGTGGAGAATTTTGCAGCAAGGAGTTTGAAGAATTCTGTAAGAAGTGTGGTATAGCATGACAGAAGAATACTCCATATACACCTCAGCAAAATGGAGTCACAGAAAGAATGAACAAGGTGTTGACGGAAAGGGCAAGAAGCATGCTCAGTGGTGCTGGGTTAGGACAGGAATTTGGCAGAGGCGGTGGATACTGCATGTTACCTGGTCAACAGGTCACCTTCATCAGCGTTGGATGATAAGACTCCACAGAAGTATGGACTGGTAAGAAACCCTCTCTTTCACATTTGAGGGTATTTGGATGTGATGCATATGTACATGTTCCAAAGGAGAAACGAACCAAGTTGGATAGTAAATCTGAAAAGTGCATCTTTATTGGGTATAAGGATGGTTTAAAGGAAACGAGACCCCTTCCTCCCCTGGTGGAGATAATACTCGTTTGGCAGCTACAAATAGTCTCCTTGTGCCTTCTCATAAGTAAAAAACACTGGCACACCTATAGTTTGAGTTTCATGTTCACCTGGCCATTATGAAGATGAAGAACAAATAACCTAGCAAGCTCATGGTGATATTGCACTCTCTCCACCATTTCACAAAACTGGTAACAAGACTGATGTTTAAAACAGGTTACTGCAAGAGGGAAAGAAAGTAACTCTGTAAGAGTATTGGGCTCCTCCCGGATATGTTTTCCTCCTTTATGTGGTTCTCTTGGTGCATGAGCCTCTTGGGAACAGCCACTGATAGTTTCATCATCCCTTTCATATGCTGAGTCTGTCTCCATACTTGCAAATTTGGAGTGAATAATGATGAGTATCAAAATAATTTTTTTTTTTAAGTATGAGGGTGAAAAAGGTGACTGTTGTTTTTCCTTTTGGGAAATGTGGGATTGACTGATAGTATGACTATAAATGAGGGTTTGATGGTGGAAGGAATGTAATGAGGGAATAGGAAATGGGAATTAGGTTTTGGGAATGTATAGGGTTAATATATAGGGCTTAGGGTTTGGTAATATGGAGTGAATGCCAATGATTTTGGGGGAGGGAAAGGGGAAGGAATGTAAGGAAATATAGTGGCAAGGGAAGGGAATGGAGTGTGGAAGATAATCAAAGGGGAATTAATAGCAGAAAACAAAACCCTATGTAACTTTGGAAAGACAATTCTAGAGACATCTAGGGTTTGTTTTTTAGACACACAAATCACCACCAACGAATGAAAAAATCCCTTGCTAGACCAGATGTGAGGCTTTACTTACTTGTTGAGAGGTTACTTGTACATTTGGAGGCAGAGGAGTATGATAAAATTTGATTTGGAGCTCAATGGGAAGATGCGTAGCGCTGCCTCCCAGGTGCGTAGCACACTTTGTATGCATAACGCACGACCAAAATCCAATTCAAAACCTGTGCCAGATGCATAGCGCCAGACAGGTGCATAGCGCTAGTGCTCAGATGCGTAGTGCTAGCAAATTTTCATGATTTTTGCTTAATTTTGCCTCTTTCTCCCACAAACCCGATTTTCTTCTTTTGGCTCACTCTCTTTGCACAAAATGAAGACTTTCAAACAAAAAGAAGAACTTTATATCCCCACGGTTTTAATTTTTCATTTACAAACCCACTTTTCTAAAGTCTCTTTCACTTTGCTTTTAAAAGCTTTGTTTTCATTTTGTAGTTTGACTCTTCTTGATCACTTAATGAATTGCTACATTAATTTTTTTGTTTCTTACAGTAGCTAGAGTTGGCAAGGTGACCAAGGGCAATAGCTCTGAACTCATTACATATAGAAAAAATTTAAAATTACATAAAATTTTATACATAGAAATTAAAAGTCAGTTTTACCTCAAAACAGGGTTTTGAGGAAAAACTCACTTATTGAGTATATCATCATTGAAATTTTGATCTTGTGACCTTATTAGACCTCCTCATGTGCCTTTTGACTGTTATTGATCTTTTACATGACTGTGGTGGCAAACCCTAGACCTAATGAGACATAAAACCCTAAAAATGGCTTTTGCAAATGTAATGATAGAAGATGACTGTAAATGACCTAAATTTGTGAAAATAGGCCAACAGGTAAAGACCATGGGGGAAATTTGATAATGAACCACTACCATCAGTTGATCCATGACCTAATGGAATGTAGCTGATCGGATGGGACACCTAAAATGCATGCAAAAAGAGAATTTGATCACTAATGGACGGATGCAGATACCGACACTAACACTGGGATAGATCCTTCTAACAAGCTATTGTACACGTAAAATGAAGATCGGGTGCCAATGTTACGACCCCGGGAAGTTGATGTACCAACTTACCCAAATTGGGGCCCACAATTTGGTGTTTTATCTTCTAGGGTTAGGATTTGGGATGTTAAAGATTTTCCATTGTTTCTCAACGATAAATAGGCCTTCAAGCCTCATTGTAACATAATTCAGAGACATGTAGCCACCACATCTCTTCTCAGAGATAAGATACCATCGCCCTAGCTAGTTTATTTCCATTTCTATTTGTAAGCATATTTCTGTATTTTACATTAATGAAATGAAGTATTATTTCCACTGCATCTCCCTGTTTATGGTTATCTCTGTAATTTGTTGCATTCCTGTCTAAATCTGGATCACGGCCTCTCACCGATAGAGCATATTTGGTTGATCCTTCCATGTTCCTTTACCTCATCTCCTATGATAATAGACATGTCACCACATCAGCAAGAGTTAGTGTGGTCATATTAATCCCACTAGCCTCAACTATAATATCCCATGAGTCTAGCAAAAAACACAACATACTAATACACTTTTCTTATTTTGTGATAGAGACATCCACACTCAATAACTAATTAATCACAATATTAAATGTATGAAGGTTCTATGAATGAATTACTCTCTCTTATCCTTAGAAGATAAATTTCCTTTTGAAGAAATGACATTTTGATTAGTGGTTTTGATTGGTATAAATTTCCCAACTTATCCCATAGTTTCTTGTAAATGTCTCCCCTTGAGACATTCAACAACACTAAATTTGCAACACAAATTCAAATCTTTTGTTGACATTCTAGTTAAAGGTGTTCCAAGGTGCACATTGGTTCATTATTATTTATCTATGAAGAGATACTCCATTTTAAGCTTCCAAAGCTCCAAATCCTAGTCATTAAACTTCTTTATCTCAATTATTATACTACTAGCCATTCTTATTTAGATGAAATTATGACTTGAGACTCCCATTATCATAATATTATCTCATATCTAAGCAAGAATAACATACTTGGACAAATCCAATCTCAAGATCCTCAACCTTTAATAGTAGAGATGCTCCTTTGTAGCCAAATTGAGCTCTAATACCACATGATGGGTGTTACAGGTCAATTTGGGCACATCAACCCCAGCTTCCAGATCCGTATTATTAGGGTCCATCAACCCCTAATTTAGTTGTTTTCCTTTCCTAATGAATTTAACCTACATCGTGTTTGCTCCCAAGAGTTTCATGTCACCATTCATCCAAAAGTGTCCCTAAGGAGATCAGCGTAGGGAGCCTTCTATTAGGCTGCAATGCATTGCACGAACTATACCGTCTAGGTGCTATGCATCACACCTAGCCTTTGTTTCACCTATGCTAAGCGAGATTCATCGAATTCCTGAAATGAATCAATTGGATTCCTCATCCAATGGATGCTTCTGGAAGTTTCTAGATGGACGGAGCTCACTTTTGGATGAGGAAGGGGATGAATGAACCTTAATCCATTATCCCTTCCTCCATGGAACCACTTCCAAATTTTGGAAAGCATTCATGAGGGCCATTAATGACTTAACCTCCTCCATTCAGCTATAAATTGATCAAACATTCAAAGGCTGGTCTAGGTTGGAACTTCTTAAGATACATAAATGTTGTTTGAGGGAGATTTGCAAGAGTATTGAGATGATGTCAAATTGTTGCATGAGGAGAGAAGGGTTTGAAGCTAGAAGGATGACATTGAATCGAGCATGCATCTACATGGGTTGTAATATTTCCTTCTATTAATAAAGAATTCTCAACTTTTTCCATTCATGTGTTTATATGATGTATATCGTATTCTTGATTCTATGATATGTTTAGTTAACAGATCATCATTATTGTATGCTTTGATGAGTTTCTATCTTGGCTTGTGTGCAGGTACTTTCCAAGCGAGTTAAGTACGGAAAGGTGTGGTAAAATCAGTCAAAGGAGAGAGGGATCAAGTAAAAGTTGCAAGTTGGTACCTTTGTTCTTCTTTCTCTTATCTATTAACTATAGGAAAAGCAACGAATTACTTTGTCTGTTGTTTCTAGACTAGCTAGTAAGTCTAGAGGGTTAGGCGTTTGAAGAAACACTAAATTTTCCCAAAAAAAAATGGCGACTCCACTGGGGAACAATCCTATCCCTTATAGTAGCTCATCAATCTCTTAAAAACACTTTGACATACTGTACCTTCTGTTATTCATCGAATTCAAATCCAATTCACTAAAAATTGAGTCAATTTTGAGCATAAAATTGTTTTATTGTGATCAACACAGTTCTGTGACTGACACAGTGTGATTCAGTGCACCTTTTTCACTGACACAGTGTGATTTAACGTACTGTCTCTAACTGTGCCCTGCACTGATCCCTTTAGGATTAGTTTTCCCTTCTAGGAATTGAACACATTTGTCAATTTTCAGCTGTTTGAATTGCTTGTTGGATATAGATGAGGACTTGTCTATGAAAACAGTCTTTGTTTCCTTATCTCAACCCAATTTAGACTATATTGTTGAATTTTTTTTATGTATTTGTTTTATCATTTGCAGTCCATTGTCGAAAAGTAGTGTCGATCAATTGTTTTGTTAAAAAAACGAAGTGTCATAAAGTCTTCCTTCATAAAATAATTGATTGATCTATTTGTGCGTTTGATTCATATTTTCGTTTAAAGTGTCGAAAATCTTCGTTTCTTTAAAGTTGGAAGTGTTGGTTAGTCTTCCTTTCGCTTTAAGAGAAATTGTCATAAAGTGACATTTTTTGTGAAAATATTTTCTGAATCATTTGTGCATTAGTTGTTCTTATTGCATCATTCACATTAAGAGGAACTGAAAAGAAAAAGAAATACATGCAATTGCATTTTAGAGTTTGAGTTTGTGCGTTCAAAAGGAATGGGTTAGGGAATTGCATTAGTTTGTGCTCTTTGTTTTTTTATTCAAAAGTACTTGTATGCTCTATCCCTCATAGCTAGGATTTTCCTTGTTGAAAACAAATGGAAAGAGTGCTTCTCATTCTAGTTTCATTCTTAGGAATTTCGAAAAAATCTCATGGTGAAATCTCAAAGGAAAATTTTAAGCAAGATCAACCTAAAATTTACATCAATTAACCTAATAACACATTGGAACTTAACGCAAACATCTAGAGGTGTCTAGGCTAGAGACATGTTCCGGTGTCTTAAAACCTAGTGGTTGTCGTTTTCATTGAGGTTGGGTGATTCCTCCTCTCTGATTCGATAAGTACTAGTACAGACTTGTGCTCTCTGTACCATCGAGTATATAGTGGGAGACCCCAATAGGCTGAAATCCTTTATCCCTAGGAAGCCAAGTCTGTCACCTTACCAATCACAATGCACCGAACACAACATTTGGGAAGACTAATTTCCGTACAGTAAATCCTTGGTAATTTCTCTTTCATTTACCACCAAGGCGTATATTGTAGTTTTGTGATTAGTTTGGTAAACCCTCTTGTCTAATATCTCTAGAGTAGTCACTTTCATTCCTTTTCAACTCCTTAAAAGAAAAGGTTCATCGAGCACTTGTCCTTTCAGGCTCATTAAACATCGAAAGTTACTAGAGTCATCTTTTGTTTTTTTCTCAACTCTTTAAAAATGAAAAAGCAAAGTTATATTCCAGCGTCGTAGAAGTTAATTGACTACAAATAACATCCTTATTCCTTAGTTGATTTTAGGTTGATAAGAACAATCAACAATTCTGGAGGAAGATCAACCTCCACTCCATCGTTCGAGGAGAGTTACAAGCAAACTTCCCTTGCCACTAGAAGCGACACCCATCTAGTCAAGGCGGACTCATCAAACTGAGTCTGGTACTTCATCTAAATTACCAGAGCCGCCTATCACGGTTAGTACTGAGCCTCAAGTTACTCCAACTATTTCTGGTACATCTGTTACACAAGAAGAAGTTACTCAATTACCTGAGGCCACTATAATGGAAACAAGTGAAAAAGTAACTAAAGTTGATCCACAACTTGAAGTTAATCAACTAGAAATTACTTCAAAACTTGAACCTGTTCAATTGGAATTTGATCCAGAACCTATAGCAGTTGAAACCGAAGGCATTTCTGAACCTGAAGTTGTTCACGAACCTTCCCTTGAAACTGAAGTTCTTTTACTAGAACATCTGGACTTTGACCTTCAACATTCCGAAGTTGTTACTGAAATACCTTAGTCATCTGTAGTTCCTGAAACTCCATCTTTAAAACCAGAAGTCTTTTTCGGACCTGACGGTGAAATCCTTCCACCTGGATTAACTTTTGTAGAGGAAGAAGTTGAGGAAGATTCTACCCCTAGGACTCCACATCATTTTGGACCTGGTTTGTATCTTTGTTTTGAATCTCTTCCTCATTTTTCTACTGCCTCTAAGATACCACTTGATTCATTAGGTCAACTTTTGGGTTAGTTAACAATGGCAGAACAACCACAAACATCCTAGACTGCTTCATCTAATGCAGTTGTGGTAGAATACTTTGCTACTACTTCTTCGATGTTTACTACCACACTTGAGTCACATTTATATGGACAACTACCCATCCTGGTTGGTTACCAGTCTATGTCTAGAATCCACTCAGGGGTTTCTTCTTTGCCATGGTCATCACCCATGTTGTCATCAGGAATTTTACCTATTTCTTCTTATCAAGGACAACAGTTTGATCCTGCTTACCAGTATCAAACTGGGCAATTCAGTGAATAAAGACCCGTATATCCTCTTAACATTGGATTGCCACCATATGGTTAGAAATATGCCTATTCCCCACATCCTCCCTATTAAGGAGGACAACCCTATGGTTATGTCCCACCATATTCAAGTAAACCTAACATGAGAGTCTGTCAGTGGCAACCAACTATGCCACTACAACCAAGGCTAGTCTATCCAACCCAACCTATGCAAACTGAGCCAATTATTTTGACCCAGCCTGTCATAACTATGGAACTGCAGATACAAGCTCAACCTATTGTATCTCAACCTGTGCAAGTTATTTCTACTACCTAGCAACCACAAGTTTCGAGTCAGCAAACCCAAACTTCTCAGGTTGTTATGCAACAACTGCTTGTTTCTAAGGTACAATTACCTCAGGTTAGTGTGCCATTATCTGGAGTGACTCAAGTTGCTACAGGTTTAGTTTATTCTCAGCCTGGTCAAATTAGCATTGGGTGGCAATATCAAACTTCACAACCGATCCCCCAACAACCTTGGCAGCCATAGTATCCACAACCTCCTTTTCAAAATTTCCAACCTCAGTATGGGCCTGCTTTCCAAGCTTAGCCTGGGCAAGGACAATATCAAGCGTATCAGGGTCCTGTGTATCAAGCCCAACCCGATTACGAAAAAATGCAAGGTCATCCTGGTTTTAATCGATATACTGGATATGTTCCACCACTCTATCAAGGATATCCACCTTATGCGGGTATGCAAAGGCCTATGGCATAGGCAATTCCATCTTATTCCGGATATGCTCAATCTGATTTGAATCAGCAATTGCCATTTGTGGAAACTCTAGAATTACCAGATTTAAATCAGCTTACCAATGATCCAATTTTGTATGAACCATGGTGGCTAGTAATTCCTCATACGTTTCCTTCCGATATTCCAAAGTTTAACGAAAATGCTAGAGAAGAAACGTCAAATCACGTTATGTCTTATCATTTATGTTGTTCTTCAAACTCCTTGAATTATGATTCAATAAGACTCCGTCTTTTCCAAATAATGCTCACTGGTTCGGCTGCTAAGTGGTATATTGAATTGCCAAGAGCTTCTTTTAATAATTTCACCCATTTAGCCACTACCTTTTTGACCCACTTCCAGTTACCCATCAGATATGAAATTGGAACAGAACTTTTGACCAACTTTAAACAAACAACTTCTAGTCACATATAAGATCATATTCATGAATGGTGTCATCATCGTCGTATGGTTAAAACCTATGTTCCTGATCAGCTTTTAGCTGAGTGGTTCATTAAGTCCTTATTGCCATTTATCACTGAGGATGTGGCTAAAGGTGGAGTTGTTACAGAGGAGCAAGTGATTGTTCGTGCCCAATATTTGGATTTAATTTACACACAATCTGGCATGCTCTATGACAAAATTCCACATGCACCACGCCTAATTCAATCCATTCCTCCTCCACCATCGAATAGGGACTCTCATGCCGGAGACGGTGTGATCGGTTCCTTGAGCATGCAAACGGCAAGTAGACCATTTGGTCAATCACTTGCAACAAATCAAACTATAAATGCATATGAGGTTCCTGCTTCTAAGATTAATGTCGTGTCATATGACAAGGGTAAGAATCCAAAGCAACCAGGAGGCAAGAAGAAAGGGAAGAATAAAAAGAAAACTAAGAACCCTCCTCAAGAGAAATCATTTGATTCCTCTAATCTGAGAAAGAAACCTCGTTATCCATGTCTGATATGTAATGATGAACACTTTACATGAGATTGTTCTCACCGCTTGGAAGTTTCTAAGCTGTTAAAAACTTCTACCGCATCTGTAGTGTTGATAGATCTGTTTCCTAACCCAGATACCAATATCGTTGCAACTGAAAATGCTTCCACATCCAAGGTATTAATGTTATCCATCATAAAACCTAAAGATGAGATTTTGGTTCAGACACATAGTAAAGATTATGGTAATCTTCCATCGTCGTCAAATAATCAGGCCACTAATCAACCTAGTTCTTTGACTTCGACTGCATCAGAAAATATTCCACTACCCATTGCACCAAAGTTAACAATAAAGCCACCTAAGGGAGTTGTGCACAAATCAACATTTAACCCTCGAGCTCGAGCTGCTCAAAATTATAACATAGTAGAAGATCTTGCTCAATCTCCTTATGTTATGTCGACACTTGAGGTATTGCAAAATTGCCCCTCCCATAAGCAGGCTTTACTGTCGGCAATAGGTGGAGTAGATCCTGCGGATTCTAATATTGTGGTTTTTAATCACTTAGGATATACACCACAGTGACCAACTCAATTAGCTTTT
>APFE030593485.1:0-16299 GCA_000404065.3 Pinus taeda | reverse complement strand
CACCACCTCCTCTTGCCCCACCTCCGCATCCACCTCCTCCACCACCTCCGCCTCTACCACCTCCGCCTCTACTACCTCTGCCTCTACCACCTCCACTACCTCTGCTACCTCCTCCTCTTCTTCTACCTCCTCTTCCACCTCCTCTACCAACGCCTTCTACACCACCTCTAGATCCACCACCTCCTCCTGCTCCTCCTCCTCCACCTCCTCATCCACCACCACCTCCACCAACTCCTCCTCCTTGTACTCCACCTTCACTCCACCTCTCCCTCCTCCTCATCCTACTCCTTTGCCTCCTTATTCACCACCACCTACAACTCTACTTCCTCCACTCCCTCCTCCTCTTCCTCCTTCTTATCCTTCTCCTCCTCCATCTCAACCTCCTCGACCACCTCCTCCTCCTCCTCTCTGTCCTCCTCCTCCTCCTCCACCTAAACCTCCATGTAAACCTTCACCTCCCCCTCCACCTCAACCTCCACCTCTACTCTTCCTCCACCTCCACTCTTCCTCCGCCACCACTTCCACCTCTGCCTCCTCCTCATCCTCCTCCTCCACACCCTTCTCAACCAACTCCTCCTCCTCCACATCCACCTATACCTCGACCACCTCCTATGCCATATCCACCTATACCTCCACCACCTCCTGCTTCACCACCACCTCCACCTCCACCACCTCCAACTCCACCCCGACATCCACCTCCACCTCCACCCCCACATCCACCTCCACCGCCTCCTCCTCCTCCTTCTCCATCTCCACCACCACCTCCTCCTCCTCCTCCATCTCTACGTCTACCTCCTCCTCCACCACCACGCCCTTCTCCTCCTCCTTCTCCTCCTCCTCCTTGACCTCAACCTCTGCCTTCTCCTGCTCCTCATCCTCCACCTCCACCTCCTCCTACACCAACAACACCTCCACCTCCACCTCCTCCTCTGCACCAACACCACTTCCACCTTCTCATCCACCACCTCAACCTCCAACAACACCACCTCCTCCTCTTCCTTCTCCTCCTCCTCCTCTTCATCCACTGCCACCACCTCCTCCACCTCCTCCCACTCCACCTCCACCACCACCTCCACCTCCTCATTAACTGATTTCACCCCCTCCTCCTCCTCCTCCACCTCCACCACCACCATCACCAGCACATGCTCCTCCTCTTCATCTGTCACAACCACCACTATCACCACCTTCGCCTTTTCCTCCTCTTCCTTCTCCTCCTCCTCGTCCACCTCGTTTGCCTCCACTGCCTCCTCTGCCATTTTCGCTAACCCCCTCCCTACTTCCCCATCCTCTCCACCTCCTCCACCACATCCTCCTCCTCTTGCCCTGCCCCCTCCCTCGCCGCCGCTTGTGCCTTCAACTACTCCTCCTCACCGTTTTCGCGTCCTCCTCGTGCTCCTCCTCCTCTGCTTCCATCTCGTCCTTCTCCTCCCCTAGCACCTTAACACCTGTCTTTGGCTCTGGCTCCTCCACCTCCTCCTCCGCCTCTGCCTTCACCTCCACCTCATCCTCCTCCTTCGCCTCCTCCTCCTCCTCTCCTCTGCCTCCACCACCTTCACCTCTGCCTCCTCCTCCTCTCCTATGCCTCCTCCTCTCCTCTTCTCTACCTCCTCTACCTTCGCCTCCACCTTCTCCTTTGACTCCTATGCTTGCTCCTGCGCCTCCTCCTCCTCTTTGTCCAAGCTTAAATAAACTAAAATTGCATATCATTTCATTGTTTTTATTTATAATACTTATTGAGAAAATTCAGATATCAATATATACATGATAATATAACAAATAATATGTATAAAAAATTACACTATGAATAAGTAATTATGAGCACAACAATTTAATTAGTAAAACTTGATTTAGTTTGATAGTTTAAGTCAAATACTATTTTCTGAATTTCACTAACAAATTTATGATAAAGGTGATTAAAATTATGTGTGGCCACCTATGATTTTCAATATCAAAGTTGTAAGGGTGGTGAACAACAAAAGTGAACATCGAGTAATGGAAGTGTAGTGTAATTTAAGAGGGACAACATTTTCCTATTTTATTTGGAAAAAAAGAAAAAATAGCTTTAACTATTTTCCACATATTCATATTTCTACATGTCTGTATTTAAAAGTATTAAAAATAGATTTTACATTTAAAAATAAAATTTAAAATATTGAATTTACTTTTGAATTCGAAATTTCAAAAATATATAATATGAGTACCAAATTCCAATTCCAATAAAAAGAAACTGAATCTATTCTGAATCTATTTTCATATTAGAATATAAATAAAACAATCAGACATCAAATTAAATCAGACATCAAATTTTATCACCCACCCATGGAACATTTCCAATGCATCATTTAACAAACCAAGAAAGAGGTGAATGTTTGCAAGAATTTATATGTTTTTTGCATCATAATTTCGGGGCTACGTGTATCAATGATTGGTATCTTAACCATAAGACCAAAGTTCAGTGAAGAGGATTGGGCCGATATAGTAATTGAGGACGAATCTGGATGGAGAAGTGTTAAGACTTTTCAATGTGTGAACAAATCTATAATGAAACACTAAAGGTATAAATATGTAAAAAGTATCAATAAGTACTTCTCATAGTTGTAGAAAAATAATTATAAACTAGTATTTAACATTTTAAATGTGCAAACAAAATTATCCAAAAACTATATCCATAGTTGTGGAAAATTTTTATAAATTACATATCTATATATATAGCTATAGAAAAAATTTATAAACAACATATCCATAAACGATCTCCATAGCTCTACAAAATATTTGTAAACAGCACATTACATTGTGCAAAGAATATTGTCGATAAACGCTATCCATAGTTGTCAAATGTTTTTAAAAGCCATACTTTAACGCAAGGCTCGAAGAAGAGGCGTGGCTTCAAATATGAAAACAAAATAAAGGACATCCATAGTTGCAGGAAAAAATTATAAACAAAGATCGAAGAAGAAGAGGCATGGAATGTTAAGCTAATTTGAATTGACAGAAATGGCTACTTACCTCAAGCTTGATTGGAGGTAGAGTTATGAAGTGACAAGGGCGTTGAGCGTGGATCGAACACATGACTCTCTCTCGACAAAGATACACCGAACACACGATGAGGCATGGCTTCAAATGTGCAAACAAAATAAACAGTATCCATAGTTTCCAACAAAGATACAGAGCCAACAAAATTGGCGTTACAAATGAAAATTGGCATATTGGCCGTGTGAGATTGCGATTGTGTGAAAACGGATATGAATGGAACGGTTCGAATTCAAGAAGACAGAACATAAAATAAAAAAATTACCTAAATTTAGAATGTACAGCCCGAAAAAAAATAACAACGTAAATTTAAAAATAGATTATAAATTTGCGATCGCGATAAAAAGGCTATGAAGGGAACGGCTCGAACTCAATAAGACAGCCCATAAAAGCAACAAGTTACCTAAATTTAGAAAGTACAGCTCGAAAAAGCAAAAGATAACTTAAATTTAAAAACAGAGTATAAATCAGATTCCGTAAAATAATCCACTCGTTGAATTAAAACAAATACAAACCAAAGTAATTTAGTTTTAAAATTTAAAGACAGTAAAGTAAAAAATTAAAAGTTAAATTTAAAATTAAAAATAGAATATAAATTACATTGAGTAAAAAAAAACCACCTGTTAAATTAAAAGAATACCAACCAAAATAATTTGTATTTAAATTTAAAAAAAAACAAAGTAAAAAATTAAAAGTTAAATTTAAAATACTTCTTTTGAGGTAAAGGATTGGCAATTTCGCTATATCCCCCAACCCTTGTTTGGCTTGGTTGATATCAAACTCCATAAGAGTTATCTCTCCTTTCCGTATGGGGAGAACAAAGATTATCTGTTTTTTTTCAATATGGGGAGGAACATGGAACAACAAGAAAGAGAGAATGTGATAATCTCATAACTAGGACCTCAAGAAAAGGTAGGTTTGGCTAGTGATGCAAAGCTATATGATATGAAAACTAATTTCAATGTTAGAAAGAGGAAATACTTGATTGAAAAGTGAAAAATTAAAAGTTAAATTTCAAAATAATATTTATTTTCTTTTGAAGTAAAAAATCGATAGTTCGAAAGTTAGAAACTCTGGTTATTTAATTTTTTTTGCAGTAAAAAACACAAAATTTCAAAGTTTAAAAAGTAATGGTGAAATTTAAAAACTTAATGTTTAAATTTCTTTCTTCACAGTCAAGAGAATGTGTACAAAGTTAATGCTTAAATCTGAAATGTCAATCTTTATCTCAGTGACTCACACTATTAGTGTGATTTGACAATTACTAAAATGAGGTGAATGTCATTATACATAATTCTGTTTTCTAAATAATAAAATTTTCAAAATAAAATTTGAGGATAAGTTGTTAAATAAGAAAAAAGTTAAAATTCATATGGCTTAACAAATTTTTTGACTAATAAAATAACATTTTTAACTAATAAATAAAATCATATAGATGAACAATCTTCTTCATTAAAGTCGTGTGGATTAATAATCCTTTTCACTAGTAATTAAAATTATTTAATTTATTTTTTTTTCTAAGTTCTTTAGGTTGGAAATTTAATGATAATATATAAATAAAATATTTATTTCAAGTTTAGATAAACTATATTTATTTTTTTTTTTTTTTCTTCAGTATTTCTAAGAGCCTTGCAAAACTCTAGGAGTATCAAAAACTTATCTACTGAATCACTGAGGGTTTTTTTAAGTACAACCCATTAGTCATAAAACAATGAGGGAAATCATAAGGAAACACACATTGGGTTTCTCAATAATATTTTGATCTGTAAAAATATATATTAATATATGTATCTATAAATTCACTAATTATAATGAATATATTATTATATATTTCTAGATATTGCACTTTATATTAACCCCGACAAAATTGTTTCCCTTATTTGATGTAATGTTTGACCGCTCTAGCCAAAATATCTTATACAATATGTGCCCCTTAACCAGAAATCATTATGAATGTCAAAACACTAATATGACCCGTAACCGCTAATTTACTGTGATTACTCATACTCTTAGATAATTAAAAACCCTTCCATAATGCAAACTCTACCAACTATTACCATGAATTCTAGAAACTAGGATCCCTAGTACACTTCATGATCATGTCATTGTAATTCTTGAAATTTTACAATACACATCAATTTTAATATATAACACATTAACTCTACCATTAAAACTATATCTTTTATTCACTTAAAGTGTCATAACATAGTGATCAATTTGAATGAAGTGTAACTCCGAATTAAATCCCATAAGAAAGGAATATAATAGATATTGTGTATCATTGAGATGATATTTTGTTTATCGATATTGACCCATAAATAAATTTTCATGAGGCAACATATGGTAATGATTTTGATTATGATATTGAACCAAAAAGGACTTTTTGTGAGTCAACATATGGTAATGATCTTGACGAGTACTCGCATCTCACCCATTAGATCATACAATGATGGTGTACATTTAGTAGATGCTTTAAGGTCTTAATGTTGGTGTCTCAAGTTCATTTTAACTATTTTTCCTTCCATCAATTAATATTAACCAAGTGTATATATATGTTTTTTTTCTATATTTAGTTATATGTATTTTAAAATTATAAAATTCCTAAATTTCTAAATTGTGTATTTCTATATGGTTTTTCCCTATTTCCACTGTTCAATGGAATATGAAATAATAAATATTCTTTATTCGATTCCTATTTATTCATGTTTATATTATTGTGTTAAATATATGTATTATTAAAAAAAGTTTTTGATAATTCATTTTTTTTTCTTATTTCTATATCTTTCCTAATATGAGAGAGTCTTTTGCATGAATAAGGAGAGTCTCTAACATTAAAATCACTATTCTACAATAAATTGGTCAAATGATCATGATGGGAAAATATACAACAAGGAAAAACACGTTGGTGACATGTTGAACATGAACCAGTATGAATGTGAAAATTCTAATAAGTCCATTTGGTTCCCCTCTTTACTAATTTCGGTAGACATGAAACAAACTCCACTAGTTAGTTCTCCAGAAATCTTTATAAATCTTCCAAAAGATGGAGAGTACCTCAACACATAAGAAAAACGAATCCTCCCTCATCGCATGTTTAATTGTCCATACAAATAATTGAAGTTTGGTATGTCATCTCTTTAGATGTAGACCCACAAGAGATTCTGTATCAGTCTATAATTGACAAAATATATATAGGATCAGTTAATAATCTAATATAATATTCCCAATCCCACCATAAGCTCGAGAAGAACAAACAGATATACTTTTACTCATACGAGATGTTGAACAAGAAGAAGGAAGGGAAGCATAATTATACACAACCATTTAAATTTGACCTCTTAGAACTTTTGACATAATCTCATAAGAATATTGCAAGCAAAGACTCACAGAGTTGGAAACCAACAGGGACATAAATATATACAATAAATCTAAATGGAATATTTCCAGGTATTCAACTAGAAGACACACAACAACAATAGAATCTACACTCAATTGCATGAAAAGTTTTTGAGGTTATTGTATAAAGGGTAGAAAAGAAAAGAAGCATAGAAAATTAGAACAATTTCTAGAATAATGTATTAGGTTTGATGTCTTGAGTTGCGTGGACATGGAGAATATGTATTCATTGAAACAAAACTATAGAAAATGATGGTAGTTTAGAAAAAAACAACAACATAAAAAATGGATTCCAGACAAGCTCAAAGTAGAAAGGCGCTTATCATAGCCATACGACCAAGGATATTCGACTGAACTAAATAGGAAAAAATAAAAATTGAACATCGATTTGACTTGTGATTTAACCTGTGTTACTACGATAAGAAGTATAGAAGAAAATGATGTTCAAGATAGAAAACACTCCAAGCAGATTGATAGTGACGATGTTTCATCCAAGTATTCTAGGTTTGATGACATATTAAGTTGCCTAGTAACAACATTCAATAGAGAGAACAACACAACATGGAGATTTCTTTGGAATGTTATAACTATGAAATAGGAAAACATAATATAAACATTCCAATAAGAATTAATGATCCACCTTTTCCAATCCAACAATTAGTACATAAGTCGGTCGACCACATGTTATATGCCTACAATTATGCTCATCACCATAGTTATAACTTAATTATTAGGTTGATAGAATATATCTAAACCCCATGGAATATGTTGGAATATTCATAGTAATATTGACATATTTCTCTACTAAAATTTTCCACTAAGGTTTTTTGTTGTTGTTGAAATATGCATGCAATTTTTTTTATAAATAACCACAATATAATTTGTAATAAAGTTATTATTTTAGTTAATTTTTGTTTTTTTTAATATATAAATTTGATTGGAATAATGGGTTACCCATTTTTATGGTTATCATGGATTGAATTTTATTTGTAGTTTGATTAATTTAATTTATATGGCTTCCCTCTTAATTTAATGTTAAAATTTTCTTCTAACTTAAATTGGAAAAAAATTCCAAAATAGATATTCCCATAATTATGTTGATAGTAAGAATAGATCTTCCACAGTTATAATTTACTTATTAGGTTAATCCTAGATATTTAAACCCCATGGAAATTGTTGGAATATTCATGGCAATATTTACATATCAATGATAAGACGTCTTTCCAAGTTAGGTATAATGCATTAATTAAATTATCTCAGATTAATTAATTTAATAAAATGGCATATCAACACATCATATTGGGAATGTGGTATTTCTAAGCCATGGTAATGTAAGAATAAATGTTTCGAATTAAAAGATTTCCATAATAATAGTGGGGGGAATCTACAGTGATAAACATATTTTTATATATTATATAACTCCAGTAATAATAATATAAAATAATATATAGTTTAGGTAACTTTTATGAATTTTTTAATCTAGTTAATGCAATATGTATAATGGGGTTAGTGTTTTGATACTTATCATAGATTGATGGATATAGAAATTTTCAATCCATTTAATTATATGGTCACAATAGTTATAATAAAACCAGTGAATCATTTTATAGTCAAAATATTCTATATATAGTGTATTTAAAATTAATGTTGAAACCATTTTTTTAATTAAATTGAAAAGGAATAGATATCACAACTAAATTTTAAATAAATCCTAACCTTCTATTAATGAATAATATTAAAAATATTAATTATTGATTATTTAATCTGTAGCATCAACCTATTGATTATTGATAATTAAATTAAAATTCTATAAATCCTATTATAAGGTATACACACTATTAACAAACATAATAAGGATCATAATATGTTTCACAAATTATTTATATGTATTTAGTGTGTAAATTATTATTCCATTTTTCTTTAGTTCACTAATATTTATATTAATATACATATATATATTATTTGTATATGATTTTTTTTTATATTTTTGTTCTCTTTTTTTTTTTTTTTATTTTGTCTAATCAATTCTAAGTTAAATTTGAGGCTTTTGTATGAAATCTAAGGTTTTGTTGAGCTCATTTGCAGTAATTTCATTATATGTATGATATATTTTTCTATCAATTTATGCAAATCTCAAATGCATTCAAATTATTTCTTTAGGAATGGAATTTTGAAGGATACAAACCAAAATATATGAAACCATTATTCAAATATTAATGCTTTATCTAACCTCAGTATTCAAGAAAATCGCTTGTTGAATGAATGTGAGACATGCAAGACACCTTCCATGTGATTTGGAAGCGAATGGTAATACAATATAAAAATATATTTTTATATCTTATTGAAAAATTAAAAAATATATTTTAGGAAAAACATTAAAGTAAATGGAAATATAATAAAATACATATACACTGAATGAGAAAGGTAATACTTTTGATTTACAAGGATATAATTGTTCAACATTACACCTTGTTTAGGATAGGTTACAGGTAACACCTACATCACCTCCTATTGAAATTCTTCCACTAAAAATGATCATATTTTTATTATATATGTACAATGACAAATTCCTTAGTTCTCCTTCTTATCAAAAGAAGCCATGAAGGTGAGATAAACTTGGACATGAATAAAAAATTTAACGAAATAAAAGAAGAGTACAATGTTTCTTTGACTACATTATGATATAATTACATTTATGCATCCTAAATTGTCTTTCATCATTTGAAAGAAAAAAGTATCATGAAATGTACACGCCCTTAGCATTCAGGACTTTCATCAGTACTATGTCACAAAGCCTCACAACATGCAAACATTAAATGACCAACAACTTTATTCCTTGTCAATTATTCCCGATATGTTTGTTTTATTCAAGAATGTCTCATGTTATCTTCTCTTTTAATCACTTAATTCTTTTGTATATTTTGCACAACTATGACATGTTTTTTCTTTCTTCTCAAAGGGTTCTATCTAGTAGCAAAACTTTCAAGGATGGAAATTTATTTTAAAGCTTATAAACCTTGCCTAACATTAGTACTCCCTAATATCCATAATGTTAAATGTTTAATGATATTTTCATAAAAATATTCAGAGTTCTAATTATTTTTAAGTTAAAATAATTTTAAAGTATTAAATTTGAGCAAATAAATTAAAAAAAATGTCAAAATTGACAACTATTTTTTATTTTTATTTTTGAAAAACCCTAGAATATTACCCCCAATAAATTTCTCTACTACTTGGAAAATTATTAGGCTTATTTACATTGGAACATTGCTTATTCTACCCAGAGCTCATAGACTATCTATCAATATTATCTCATTTTTCACTTTACTTAGTCATGCCCCTTCCTCGTCAAGGGTGATTTAACTCCAAGAGGATGATAAATCAACACGTTTATTTTGTTATACCTAACCACTTTAAACATTAAATGTGTTAATTGAGTACCCTACTAAGTATATGTGGGATTTTCGACTTTCTTGTTTATATGGGTTTATAGCTATGCATAATCATTTGCCATTTGCTCCTTGTTCACAATCACTAGCAAGGCCCCTTCATTCATGTAGAAAATTTGGACATATATATTTTGGTTTGTGTGGTCCTATGCATTTTAATTATGATAATGAAAATAAATGTACGAAATATTATGTTGATGATTACACTGGAATGTGTTGTGTGTACTTACTAGAAAGTAAATCTCAAGATTTCAAAACATTTAAGGATTTTCATGTATGGATTGGATATGAAGCATAATCATACATTGGCTCTCTTCATAACATTAATGGAATATAGTGTAATCTAATGAATATGAAAAATATATCTGCAAGCACAGGATTCAACATCAGAATATAGTTCCATACAATTCTCAACAAAACTAAGTAGTTGAAAGAATGCATATTACTCTATTGATTATAGTTCTCTGAATGAGGTTTCTCAAAAATAGAACATTGATGTTTTGGGATTATGTGATTCTATGTGAAATATATGTGAAAAACTTATGTCCCTCTGACACTCTTAGAAGAAGAGTCCTTGTAAAATGTGGTATGGATGAAATCCTTCGTAAAGACATCACAATGTCTTTGGTTCCTCTACATTCACTTATGTTTGTTATAGTATAGGCATTCTGCATATTGGGTATATTATTGTAAGTTTTTACTTCTTACTTTGTGGTTGTGATGTATCATAAGTTGGTTATGGTTTCCTCAAAGGATTTCAGGGTAATTTCTGCTTTTCTCAATGAATTCAAAATGAACTACCATTCATACATTGAGTTACTTCCAATATTGTACAATCCTTCTAGAATTTTCACTCTATGAGTAAACCATAACTTGGTTTTCATCTCAATATAGTTTTTCATTATAGAACCATATATGTACATTACTAATGTTATTCCGTTATAACAAAGCATCAAATTGAAGCATGTCATCTATATTACTAAGGTTAGACTCTAGTTATCTCAAAACGTTCTATAATGTTCTTTCCCTAATTAATTTAAAGTGATTCCAATTCAAACAAATGAATTCCTTTCTTATGTGTATAGGTTAGCTTATGACCAACTTGGGTTATCTTGTGACATTGTTTTGGGGTCAAAATTCATGCAAGTTTTTCCGCCTATGCGTTAGCCTTCAAGTACTTATCAAATTCTTCCTCTTTACAGGGTTTTGATGTCAGTTTCCATTTTCATTTGATTTTGGCTGGAAGGAAATTTGATGTTGTTTGAGTTTAAAGAAAACCCTTATATAGCTAGTGCTTTTCCCAAAATGCATAACAGCGAAAAAATTCATGTATATCGATTTCAATTCAATGGATTTACCCTCTCTTCGTTAATGAAAATATTTAATTATGATAAAATAGTTTTAATTGTCTTATGGCCCCTATAGTGTAAATATTTCTTCTTATTCATAACGAAAATTTATACAATATATTTACTTCTTACTATATTTAATGAAGTGATTACATCAAAAGTTTATAATACTATAATCATGTCAACTCTATATGATTATGAAAAATAATAATTACGCAAAATATTTGGAATACCAAAATAACAAACAAATCCATATATGATTCCTAATATCGTATGTTTCTCAAGTAAACATAAAAGAAGAAGAACATAAGGCTTCTTATTCAAGAAACAACATTAAATTTAACACAACGCTTTTTAAATCAATGATAATTCAATGAAACCAATCATTCCAAAACGAATTGTTAATTGAACAATAAAACTAGAACTATAATTGTTTAACAGACAAACAAAAGGTTTTAAAAAAATAAACTCAAAATTTTGATCTTGTTGAATGCTTCAAATTCTTGGCCAAGATATCAGATCTAAGCATAAAGGAAATTGCATGTACTTGAACGACTATATTTGTGAATAAAGGAAATATTTCTAAATGAATTACTTATCATTTAATAGTATGATATCATTTATGTGAAGAGATATGTTCTGGATTCATGAAATTGTAGCTTTCATTTCCAACAGTGGAGAGGAGAGTGACAATTTAATATTTGAATATAAGACATGAATCTTAAATTAACTTCCATATCTCCACCTCCACCTCCACCTCCTCCACCATATTCTTCTCCTCCTCCTCCTCTTCCACCACCTCCTTCAACTCCACCTCCACCACCACCTCCTCCTCCTTCTCCTTCTCCACCTCCACCTCATCCTCCTCCTCCTCCACCAACTCCTCTTACCCCACCTCGAAATCCACCACTTCCTCTCCTCCTCCTCAGCCTCCACCTCCTCCTCCACCCCCTCTTCCTTCGCCTACTCCACCAACTAATCATCCAGCTCCTCCTCCTCCTCCTCCACTGACTCATCCACCACCACTCCTCCTCCTAATCGTCCTCGTCCTCATCCTCCTCCTCCACTTCCACCTTTTTCTCCTCCTCCTCCTCCTCATCCTCCACCACCACATCCAACTCCACCTCCACCTCCTCCAACCCCTCCTCCTCATCGTCCTTATCAACCTACACCTCCACCTCCACCTCCTCCACCACCTCCTCCACCACCTCCTCCTCCTCCTTTGCTTCTCCTCCTCAACCTCCACCTCCAATTTCACCTCCTCCTCCGCCTGAACCTCCACCTCCACCTTCACCTCATCCTCCACTCATCCTCCACCTCCACCTCCAACTGCACTTCCACATCCTCCTCCTCTTCCTCCTCTTCGACCTCATCCCCCTCCTACACACCCTTTTAATCCTCCTCCTTCACCTCTTCCTCCTCCACCTCCACCTATACCTCCACCACCTCCTACTCCACCACCACCTCAACTAACAACCCCTCATCCACCTCCTTCTCTTCCTCCACCTCCACTTTGTCCTCCCCCTTATCCACCTCCACCACTTCCTCATCCTCCTGTGCTTCATCCTCCACCTCCTCCTCCATCTCCATGTTCAACTCCTCCTCCTCAATTTCCATGTCCACCTCCTTCTCCACCACCTCCTCCACCTCCTCCTCCACCTCCTCCTTCTCCTCCTCCTTTTCCTCCACCTCCTCCACCACCTTAACCTCCACCTCCTCCTGCTCCTTGTATTCCACCTCCACCTCCTCATCCACCACCACCTATTCCTCCTCATCCAAAAACTCATCCTCCACCACCTCCTCCAGCAACAACATGACCTCCTCCTGTTCCTCTTCCTCCTTTAGCTCTACCACACCCTCCACCTCCTTCCTCTTCTCTACCTCTACCACCACCTCCACCTCGAGCTCCTCCTCAACTACATTAGTATCCTCCTCCCATGTGTCCACCGCCACCACCACCACCACCTCCTCCTCCTCCTTCTCCTCCTTATCCACGTCCTCCTCCTCCTCCTCATCCTTCGCCACCACTGCCACCGCCACTTACACTACCTCTACCTCCACCTCTTCCTCCTCTTCCTATGTCTCCATATCCTCCACTGCTAGTGCCTCCTTCCATGCCTCCTCCTACTCTGTCTCCTCCTCGACCTCCTCCTCTACCTTCTACTTCGCCTTCACTACCACCATTTCCACCTTCATTAATAGGGTGCTTGGATTACATCACCCCTTATTAAAATGGAGTGACAATTGTGTTTTTCTATTTCACGTGTCATGCACAAGACTAGGACTAAAAATCGTAAGTCTAGGTGAAGCCCATGAAGAAAAATCTAAGCACAACATTCTTGTATTTACTTTGGAAGAAATAATGGAGGATTGGGTAATCATCTAGCATCTGAGGCTCTTTGAGAATATGCAGGTCATCCAAGATGAGAGTAGGAAAGAGGAACTATATTGTTTTAGGGCTAGGAACCAAAGATAAGAATAGTCCTATAAGGTCATACTCAGTGAACACCTGGTTGGGTATGTACCCTGAGAGAAAATGATTAACGTGTCTATAATCATCGGACTTTCCAACATTGTGGTCTGATATAATGAGAGATAGAGTTGTAAGTCAAGGCTTTACTGTGGAAACAATGTTGGTTACTATGATGTCATACATTACCAATCTGATTCTTCTTATGACAAATTGTTCAAATTTAGAATGGCCAAGTACCATTATAAATACCTTCGTAGTTAAGAGGGAATGTTGAAGAAAATGTAACTAGGTTCAGTATTTACAAAAGTAATTTTGATATTTATACTTGTCATGAGGTTTTAGGGTTTAGGCTTTAGGCTTTATAACACTTTAGTAAATTCTTTTTTTAAACACTTAAATAAAAGTTGCAAAACATTTTTTTAAATGTTATATGGGATGGGGTTTGGGGTTTAGGGTTTAGGGTTTTGAATTTAGGGTTTGTAACACTTTCGTAAAAGCTTTTAATAAACACTTAAATAAAATTTACAAAACGCTTTCTAAAATGCTATAAAATGCTTAGCATTTATGGTTTAGGGTTTGGGATTTGGGCTTTAGGGTTTGGGCTTAAGGGTGTAGAGTTTACGGTTTGGGGTTTAGGGTTTAGGGTTTAGGGTAGAGTGTTTAAAGTTTATAAAATGCTTAGGGTTTAGGATTTACAATTTAGATTTTAGGGTTTATAACAATTTAGTAAATGATTTTAATAAAAACTTAAATGAAACTTACAAAATAGTTTTTAAAATGTTATAAAATGATTGTATAGGGTTTAGGGTTTATGGTTTATAACAATTTAGTAAATTATTTTAATAATCACCTAAATAAAAGTTAAAAACCGTTTTTAAAATGCTATAAAATGTCGAGGGTTTAGGGTTTAGGGTTTTAAGTCTAGGGTTTAGGGTTTAGAGTTTAGGGTTTAGGGATTATAACACTTTAGTAAATTCTATTAATAAAAATTTAAATAAAATTTAGAAAACACTTTTTAAAATGGTATAAAATACTTACAGTTTAGTGTTTACAGTTTAGGGTTTAGGGTTTATAGCACTTCGGTCAATTTTTTTAGTAAACAGTGAACTAAATGTTATGAAACATTTTTAAAATTGTTATAAAATGCTTAGGGTTTAGGGTTTAGGGTTTAAATTTTTGCATTTATAATTTAGGGTCTCAGATTTAGGGTTTGGGGTTTAGGGTCTAGCGTTTAGGGTTACACATTTGGAGTCTAAGATTTAGGGACTAGGGTTTATGGTTTAGTGTTTATAACACTTTATAAAATTCTTAGGGTTTAAGTTTTAATATTTTTGGTTTAGGGTTCATGGTTTCACGTTTACAACACCCTTGTAATTGTGTTAATTAACACTTAAATCAAAGTTGTAAAACACTTTTTAAAATGTTATAAAATGCTTAGGGTTTAATGTTTAGGATTTGGGGTTTAGGGTTTATGGTTTAGGGTTTATGTTTTAGGGTTTGTGGTTTAGGGTTAACGTTTTTGGGTTTACGGTTTATGGTGTAGCGATGAACCACCCCACCTTAAGGAGGTATCCACTGCTACATATTACAAATAATGCATTCATCCTATGGAGCCTCGAGGAGTTATGAAGAAAAATAAATAAAAGGAAAAGGTTTATGAAGAAGGGTATCTCATGTAACACATTTTTCTCCCTTCTACGCTCACATAGCTAGGTGTGGTCTTCCCTTATTATAGATACTCATAAACTTCTTACAGTTTATGATTTAGGGATTAGGGTTTAGGGTTTAGGGTTTAGGATTCATGGTTTATAACATTTTAGGAAAGACTTTTAATAAGAACTTAAATAAAAGTTACAAATACTTTTTAAAATGTTATAAAATTATTATTCTTTAGCGTTTAACGTTTAGGGTTTATAAAACTTTAGTAAATGTTTTTAATATACAACTAAATAAAAGATAAAAAACACTTTTTAAAATGTTTTAAATTTCTTAGGGCTTAGGGTTAGGAGTATAGGGTTTATAATACTTTAGTAAATCCTCCTAATAAACACTTAAATAAAAGTTAGAAATTTCTTTTATGATGTTATAAAATTCTTAGGGTTTAGGGTTTAGTGTTTATGGTTTGGGGTTTGGTGTTTATAGTTTATGGTTTACGTTTGGTAAAAATTTTGTAAATGATTTTAATAAATACTTAAATATAACTTACAATATGTGTTTTAAAATGTTATAAAATTATTAGGGTTTAGGGGTTTAGGGTATGGAATTTAAGGTTTAGCGTTTAAGGTTTGGGGTTTTGGGTTAATTTCGATTTTAGCGTTTAGGGTATACAACATTACAATTTAGGGTTTATGGTTTGGTGTTTGGGGTTTAGGGTTTAGGGTTTAGGTTTTGGGGTTTAGGGTTTAGGGTTTAGGTTTTGGGGTTTAGGGTTTATGTTTTTGTGTTTATGGTTTAGGTTTTTATGTTTATGGTTTAGGGTTTAGGGATTGGGGATTAGGTTTAGAGTTTAAGTTTTTGGGTTTAATTTTTAGGGTGTATGGTTTATGATTTATAAAAATTTAGTAAATTCCCTTGATAAACACTTAACTAAAAGTTACAAAAT
>APFE030593478.1:0-11991 GCA_000404065.3 Pinus taeda | reverse complement strand
ATGGCGGGAGGAGTGTTGTATTGGGGCCTCCACCCCGATTGAGGTGCATTCCACTGAGGTTGTGGCTGGGCATGAGAGTGAAACGAGTGAGAGGGAGGTTGAGTTTGGTATGGAGATGGATAAGACCATGGAGGAGGTGCGGACCAGGAAGGATGAGACGGGGGACCCCAAGAAGGCATATGGGCAGGTTGGTTTGGGTGGTAGTAAGCTTGGGATGACCCTTGCATTCTCTGCTGATAAGGTCTGGGTTCATGAGGCCTCCTTTGATTGAGGAAGTAGGGAGGTTCAGTAGCCACCTCGGTCCCTAGGTACATGGATTTAAAAGGCAAGGTAGTGCATTGGTTGGTGGGATGGTCTTCCTCACACACGAAACATACCTCTACTGAGTGTAATGGGCACTCATTCTTGGGGTGTTTCCTTGTGCATCTAGGACAAAAAATGGCCAAGGCCCTCTCAGCCTCTTCCTTCTTTTGCTGAATTCGAAAGGTATCAAGTTGCATGGCAATGGTCTGTCTCATTTCACTCTTAAGATCTTCCATCTGGTTAGCAAACTCATGCTTGGAGAGAGAGGTGTTAGCTGAGAGATGACTCCTCCTACCTTTCTTTCAGGCTACCCTAGAATGGTTTCTAAACATGGTCTTTATGTCCTCATAAGGTAGTTGGTAGATATCTCCTCCAGCCAGCAGGTTAAGGGTGTCCAAAAGGTCTTCAGGGACTCCTCGGAGCAGAACCAACTTCAGAGATTCCGGGTCACGTGTGCACCTGGCTCGTTTGTAACTGAGTTGGAACCTCTCCTCATAGTCTTCCAAAGATTCGTCACTACCCATGATCATCCGAAATATTTCCCCCTTAGTTTCTTTGGACCTACAGTAGTCTCTGTACTTGGTGTTGAAGGCTTGTTGCATTTGATCCCAAGTGGTGATACTGTTTCCAGGTAACCCCATGAACCAGTGTAATGTTGCATCCTTGAGGATAGAGGGAAAGAGTTTCAAATTTTGCTCATCCTCACCATAGTCATAAGTTATACAAAGGACAACAAACCCAAACAAGAAGATATCAGGGTCCTCAGAAGCCAGACCATGGAAATGAGGTAGCGCGGAGGGACTTATGTTTTTCATCTTCATGTCTCCATTGGTCTCTCGAATGGGAAAGGCACCCTCTATTCTCTCATCTTCTCTTCTCCCGTTTCGGTTTTCAACCATGGTTGCAAATGGAATGGTTTCTAACTCTTCTTCCGCTATAGGATCTTCGTATATCTCAGGAGGTTCAGCTATAGGTTCTTCTAGCTCACTGCCACCAGAGAAGAGAGAAAGTTGACTCAGTGATGTGGTGGGGGTGTTGGGTAAGAATTTGCCGGTCTTATCTCTATTCCTACGAGGCATGAAATGGAAAGAATTTTTCTTGCTTTTGTATTTTTTTCTTTTGTACCTGCAAAACTAAAATAGGTTGAACTGCAGCTAACTATCTTACTGAAAGGAAAATGCGGAATTGAAATGCTAATCTATGAAAGCAGAATCGAAATTCTAATCTATGCTTGCAGAATTGAAATTTCGGAATTTGAAGGCTAATCTAGGAAAGCAAGAAATGTCTACTCTACTTTTGCAAGAATGAAATTGCAGAATGGAAATGAAATAAACTACTTAGCAGAAGTTTGTAGTGGAAAAATAGAAGAATAGAAACAATCACCAATACTCTGACGCTTCCCTGGAAACGGCGCCAAAAAGATGGTGGGCTCCAGTATTGCAACAAGAATTCTACAACTCCTAGGACTCCCTTCTTTACTTTTATCAACCCAGTTGTTCATAACAAACTTGGAAGCGACGGTGATGTATGCAGAAGTACTGGCTCTTGTTGCAGCTATCACTTGGTCAGCTGGCCCAAGTCCGCCAGGGCTTTAGCCAACTTTGATAAGCTCTCAGATGAAGCTTGTAAATGATGGATGAAAGCTAACTCGAAGGGGAGCTAATCTACTTGCGGAAAGAAACTGAAAGCAAAGGAGGAATGCAAACCCTAGCAAACCCTAATTCTACCAGCTAGTCCTACTGATGTAAGAAGGAAGATGAAAGCTACTAAATGGGATGCCATTAACTTCTAAGAAGATTAAATGCATGTATCTAAGCTATGTCTACAGCAGAATCTGAAAGAACTATCTTTTTGTATTTTTGAATAAGTGTCGATTTTCACATGCATATACTTGAACTGTGCTTCACTGTGCAGGAGTGGACCAAGGAAGAGGAATGCTTGGAAGAAGTTGGAGAGGCTCAGAGAGGGTCTAAGGGGCCCCTAGCACTCTTCCCCAGAGTCTCACAAGGTTTGGTTATCAGAAAACCTCACTTGTGAGCTTCTAGTAACAGGACAAAAAGGATTACTAAAGAGAAAAAAATAAATTCCAGCAAGCCTATATTTTTCGGCCCTTCTTCTTCTCCACTCTTCGCAAACCTCTAGAGTTGGGAGAGGGTGCAATAATAGCTAGCTAGTTTTCCGATGTGTTCATTGGATGTTCTTTCTCATATTCTGATCCTTCGGATCCATGAGTTCGTTTGATGCCACTTGCTTCCAGTTGATGTTCTTGTTGTTGTTTCGTGTTGTATGGCTCCAACCACTACAACAAAACAGGAAATTTGCGCCAGATTTAGCACCATATTTTAGTACATTTTTTTCTCAATTGGGATGAGCAGCTTGGCGCTAAATATGGCTCTATTGTACAATTTTTAAAGCGTCATTTTTTGCACGAAATTTTACATCTTTTTTACGCCAAATTTTCCATCATTTTTTGCATCATATTTTGCACCAGGATTTTCATTTGGTTTTATAGTAGGTTTTGCTCCTAGTTTTGTGCCATTTTTTACATAATTTTTTTCTACCTCTTTTGTGTCATTCTTTGCTTCTAGTTTTGTGTCATAATTTGCATCGAGTTTTACACCATCTTTGACATCTAATTTAGTGCCTTTTTTTACATCTAGTTTGTCCCAATTTTTGCACCTTGTCTTATGCCATATTTTGCTTCTAATTTTGTACTTATTTTCACATCTATTTTTGGGCCAGCTTTTCTGCCTTTTTTTAAACCATTTTTTCCATCCAATTTTGCACCATATGTTGAATCTGATTTAGTGCCAAAATTTTCATGCATTTTCGCACCATTTTTTGCATCCGCTTTTGCATTTTATTTATCTCCCTATTTTGCACCATATTTTGCATCTAATTTTACATCATTGGTTGCATCCAATTTAGCATAATTTTTAACGCCATTTCTTGCATCTAATTTTGCATCCTTTTGAGCGTCTAAATTTGCATCCTATGTTGAACCATATTTTGCATCCACCTTTGCATCCCATTTTTTGTCTATTGTTATGTTCAATTTTGAGCCATTTTTTCATCCACTTTTGAATTTGTGTTTGAAATAAGTTTTGAATTATTTGTTGCACCTCATTTTACATCCAATGTTGCATATCAATGTTCACCCAAACTTGAGCCATGTTTATGCCCATTTTTGCACCATTTTTTCTTCTTTTGTTTCCAATTTTGCACCATTTTTTATGTCCCAATTTGCATCTTTTTTGGTATCTAATTTTGCATCCTTTTTGGCATTGAAATTTGCATCATTTTTTGTGCCACATTTGTATGTCATTTTGAACCTAGATTTTCAGTTTGAATTTTCATATAGTTATGCATCATTTTTGACATCCTTGGTTTCACACTTTTTTAGTCCCATTTTGCATCTTGTATTTTTGTCTTTTCTTACATCCCTTTTGCACCCAATTTTGCATCCTTGTTTGCACCAAATTTGGTATCCTTTCATATGCTCTATATTGTTCCCTTATTTGTGTCTATTGTTCCACGCTTTTTAAATTTTACTTTAAAACACTTTTTGTGTCATTGTTTGCATCTTGTTTTAATGGCTAGTTTAACATCCAATTCTACTCCCAATTTTGCATCCACAGCTAAATCCACTTTTGACTTCTTGTTTAGAGTTTTACTTTTATTTCCATTTATGACCCCCTCTTTCTTGTTTAGAGTTTTACTTTTATTTCCATTTATGACCCCCTCTATGGGTTCATTTTACTAATTTAGATTACATAGTGAAATATATTAAAGTTTTTAAATATCATTTTTCTATAGGATTTAATGCACGGTCATATGAACATAAAACCCTCTCAGTTTATCCTAGAAACCTAGGATAGACCAAATAAGAGAAAGGTTGTTTGAAGGCTCAAGATTCTTAGTAGATCAGGATGTAGAGAATAGATTAAGAGAAAGAGAAGGATATCTTGTGAGTCCTCACATGCAGGTCTTCTTGGCATTTTTAGTATAGCTAGGAAGTCCTCCTAGCTAGATCAAAAAACTTGGTCCTATACATAAGAGAGAGAATAAAGAAACCTTCAGAACATAATATCTTGATAATCAAAAATATTAGAAACATATAAATATTATTGAATAAATAAATATAATCCAAAGTCCCATACATTCATTAGCTAAATAGAATAAGTAAAGAATGAATAGAAACATATGGAAGGAAGAACAACTGATCTATATTAATAAAGGAGTTTGAGGAAAGATACAACAATCAGATGTAGTTGCAACAACACCTCCCCCAACTCCTAGCTCCAAAACTCTCCCTCTCTCAGTAGTGTGACAATACAAGAATTCCCATCATTTTTTCAATGGCCAAGCCTTCAATATATAGGAAAGTGAAGGTCATGAATATTTTCCCAATTCCTCATTAGTCCAATTTGGGAAAAATCTTTTGGGTGAATAATGTTTCCTCATATAAAAATGGCCTTTTCCACTTTTTAGATGCTTTTGTGCTTAGGAAAAGTTTTCCCCATGCTTTATGGCTCTTTCGCGCTTTTGTATGCTTTTATTTTCTATGAAAAAGCTAAATATGAGGATAAAGAGATCACATTCCACCATATGAGTTTCCGAAAGTGAACAAGAGTGTCAAATTCAAATTCAAGTTTGCTTATGTTTATTTTTTTTTAATATATATTTAGTTTTAGTATTTTTTTGTTTTCCAAAAAAGTATATTTAGTTTTTGGTAATCTTTTTCTACAAGAAAAATTATATTTTGTTTTTATAAAAATAGATTTTAACATTCCATTCATGCTAAATTTCTGATTTTATAATAGGATTTTAAATTATATATAAAAAAGTAACTTAATGGCATGTGTTGTGTCACTGAGATGGGTATGATACATCTCTTCCTTGCTAAGTTATAGAATGTGCTTGGGTTTTCTTAATGCAATAAAACTAATTATGCTCTTCATTTTATCTTGAAATGTTCTTGAACCGAATAAAACAATAAAGTTAAAATAGGCTTTCCTTTGTCCTTTGTAGATATTTGTCCCTATTAATCTTGGTCTTAATAGATTAATTGTCTTATGGTGATATTGAGTCGTCACTTCCATTAGTAGCATGCTTTATAGTTTTCTGTTAGTGACATTTTTTAGGCTTCATAATATGTTATTTAATTTATCAAAATGTGTTATTGCCCATATTATTGTTAAATATTAATATTAAATATGTCGTTTTTTGAGCATGTTTTAGCAAAACGTTCCCGAAAGGTTTATAGATTGTATTTTATAATGCAATGATTCATTGCTTGATGAAATTGTTTTCGATATTTTTTTTAATGATTCATTGAATGATGAAATTGTTATGGATATTTCTTTTAGTATATTAAATTGTATGTGATAAAGTCAAAATTCACATCTTTTTTAGATTTTCATTGGCCAATTTCACTTAAGATCATCAAGTTCACCATTCAGTCCCAGGTTAAGGAAATATAGGAGTCATGAAGTGGAATTGTCCAAGCACTTAAATCTTGAGACTTGTGTTTTTTAGTCACATTATACTTCCTTTCTGTGTAAATTCTTGATGAAAATAGTCTCATGGAACATGAGGGCCCTCAATAATAAAGGAAAACAAAGACTCCTACAAGAAAAATGGTACACAAAGAACCCATCAATAATGTTGATATGAGAAACAAAAATAAAGTGAGGTTCTACCTCATATAATTAGCAAATGGGGGAGGAATTTCCAAGTAGTAGTGATTGATGCTTACAGATACTTGGGTGGAATGGTAATGATTTGAAATGATCAAGACATCAAGGTTACCAATATGTTTACCTCTTTTCGCATTATGACAATACAATTTTAGTTAATTGACATCGAGGACTACTACCATGTATCCAATGTCTATGACTCCAATATCACGAATGGAAAACCTATATTTCTCAATTCTATTTCTAGCACAAGTAATTTATACTGCCCATATCCATGGATTATTAAGAGTTACTTCAGTATTATCAATTGTCTCAAGGAAAACAAAAAGGATGAATCACAATGTTTAACAAGATATTTTCTAAGCTATACCATTAAAGCTATAAAGTAGTCTCCATTAAAGTTGTCAAGAAATGAGTCTCCAACCCACACATGTGTATCAATGAGATGTAATACATGTGTGTGTAGTGACTAACTTAATACACTATTCTAATAACTCCACAAACTTATGTATTTCACTCTGTCACATAAATTGACAGTAGTGTGGCATATGTAAACCAAGAGTAGACATGAAACCCTTAGGAAAAAAACATTCCCGAGATCCTCAATTAGGTGGTTAAATAATGAAGTGAAAATGCAAGGGGAAAGGAGGACTTCATGATTTAACCATCACAAACATGTGATAAAGTGTAACTAGGAGTGTATATATTCACATATTTTCCAAATAGGGAGTGAATACATGAGTTACCTTTCATTGGGCCTTATTTTTATTTCTTTTTCTTTTTCTTATATATAGGACTTAGGGAATAAGGTTTTCATAAGTTTGGCACAACTCATAGATATAAAAATTTCATGAATTTTCACTTCAACCTTAGAGTTTAGACTTAGATAAATCATTATAGTGTATCTTTATTGATTTTGGCTTTCACTTTTTGATTTTGTTTCATCACGAATGAAAAAGGGTGAAATATTTTGCCACAAATCTATGGATGCTTAATCATAAAGGCATCATGTGATGAAAACAAATTAATGATGTTATTCTTTATGAGAATGATGGGTATTCTTGAGAAAATCTTATGCTTGTACTGGATGTCTCCTCTCTTGTTGAGAGGGAGTGAAGGTAGACACCATATTATCCATGTGTCATGTACTATGGCCAGGACTAACAGTCGTAAGCCTAATAAAGACACCAGTAGGGAGAATTGTGGATTGGATAAACATCTGGGACCAATATTCTTTTAGAATTTGGACTTTGACTAGGACTAACTGCCATAAGTCAAGTACATTAATCCAAGGTAAGAATAGTCATGAGGATTGACATTTCCTGGTGTCAAATATTATGATAGTGGATTAGGAAATGATCATGTGAGGACATACCTTGTGAAAATCCTGGTGGGACAAGTTCCTAGAGAGGCAGTGGTGTCCAAATTTATGCCTCCCAACATTGTGCTCTGATCTAATGGAGAGATAAACTTGTTAGTCAAGGCCTTGCTATTTTGACAATGTTGGCTATGATGATGTAAATCATCATTGATGCTTATCAATCTAGATCCCTTATTATATGAATATTTCAAATTGAGAGTACTTTTTTGTCTCATTATGAGTACCTCCCTAGTTTAGAGGGATGGTCATCATCTTCATTATCACCATCATCACCACCATCACCGTCATCATTATTGTCATCATATCATTATCGTCATAATCACCATTCATGTCATCATCATCATCATCATCATCATCATCATCATCATCATCATTATAGACATTGTCGTCAATTATTCATAATTATAGGTATCGTAAGAAATATCATCAACCGAAAAAATGTTATGAGTGCTCAAAAAGGGTTTTTACTATGCATGATATATGCAAGAGAAATAACAACTTTATTTGTGATATATGATCGATGATCATCATCATCACTACCATTATCATCGTCATTATAATTGTTATCATCCCGGTCATCATAACTAATATAATTTTTATCATAATTGTTGTCATCTTCATCATGAACATCATAATCATCATTCATGTCATTATTGTTGTTGATGATGACCAAGATTAAAATAATGATAATGATGATCAGATTATGATGACTTGGAATACAACGCCAAAGATAATTATTATGATTATGACCATGACAACATTTAAAAATTGGGAAGAATGGCCAAGGTCATTCGCATCGTCATCATCATTTTCATTGTAACCCCCATCATATTTATCATCATTGTAATTATCATAATAATCACAATTCATGTCATTGTCATCATCTTCATTATCATCATCATTATAATTATTGATATTGTCATCATTTGTTCATAATTTTCAATGTCATAAGAAATACCATCAACGCAAAAAATATGATGTGTGTTGGAAAAGGGATGCAAAAGTGAAAAAATAATATGGGGGTAAAAACAGATGTAAAATTGGATGAAGAGTGGACACAACATAAGTAGATGCAAAACAAGGCAGAAAAATTGACACAAAAGTGGATGAAAAAGTAGATGCAATAGTTGATGCAAACTTGAACACAAAATAGGATTAAAACATGGATGAAAAAGTGGAAGAAAACATGGGAACAATAGTAGGCATAAAACTTAGCATGAATTGTGGTGAAACAAATCTAAATACAACAATGAATGTACAAAGGAAAAAGATACAAACCTGAATGCAAAAATGAGGAAAACTTGGATGCAAAGACAGATGTAAACATGGGTGCAATAGTGGACACAAAATTAGTTGAAAAATTGGACAAATCAAAAGTCGATGTAAAAGTAGATTCAAAATGGAATGCAATAAACATAAACAATATTTGATGCAAACTTGGACACGAAAGAGGATGCAAATGTGGATGCAATAGTGGAAGAAAATGTGGGTTGCAACGATAGGCATAAGATATGGCACAAATCATAGGACAACAAAAGTGGATGAGAAAGTGGATGTAATAATAGACACAAAAAAATATGCAAACTTAGATGCAAGACAAGATGTTATAAGGGAGTGGATGCAAACACGGGTGCAACACGAGAAAAAAAATTGGATGCAAAATATGGATTCAATGGGAGTGCATGCAAAAGAAGATACAAAATGAGACTTAAAACCCAACACAAAAGTGGATGAAAAAATAGATGCAATATTTTATGCAAAAGAGGATGTGAATATGGATGCAAAATTGGAAGCAAACAAGGGTTAACAGTAAGTACAAAACATGGCACAAATTGTGTAACAACAAAAGCGGATGTAATGATAGATGCAAAAAAAGAAGCAAATGAAGATGAAAAATAAGATGCAAAAAGGGATGTAAAAGTGGGCATAAACATGGGTGCAACAATGGATGTAAAATAGGATGCAAAAGTTGATACAACAAAATTCGATGCAAAATTAGATGCAATATGAGGCACAAAACCTAATGAAAATCTTGATGCAAAAGTGGATATAAAAAGGGATGAAAAAATAGATGTAAAATTCGATGAAAACCTAGATGTATATGAGGATGCAATCGTGGATGAAAATTTAGAAACAAAAAAGGGTGCAAAGGGAGGTGTTAAACTAGGTGCAAATTATGGCACAAGAAAAATGGATGCAATAGTGGATACAATAACAGATGGAAAAGAGGATGTAAATATGGATGCAAAACAAGATGTAAAAGTCAATACAACAAAAGTAGATGAAAAATTAGATGCAAAACTAGAAAAAAACCTCGATGCAAAACTTGGCACAAAGGGGACGCAAAAAATATGCAAAAACGGATACAAAAAATGATTTAAAAATGATGCAAAAGTTGATGCAAGTGTCGGCGCAAAAAGTGGATGAAATAGAGGATGCAAGAGTTGGTGGAACAAAATTAGGTGCCACACTTGATGCAAAACATGGTGCAATGGATGGTACAAAACTTGGCATAAAACCTGGCGTAAAACTTGGTGTAAAACCTATTACAATACCTGGTGCTAAACTTGATGTAAGACTTGGTGCAAAACTCAATGCAAACTTTGCATCAAGTTTTGCACCATATTTGATAAATGGACACAAATAGCACAAAAAATGGGCTCTAGATGCAAAAAAAGGAAGCAAAAAGGGATGCTAATCACAAGGTTTTGCTATAGTGAACTAAGTGTTTGGGGTGTTCTCTTCCTAATGTATATTTCTATCCCTTTTGTGTCAAGTTCCGAAAGATTCCCTATAGGTTATGTCTGCATGTCCTCTTCTTCCAGTGGGTCGGTACGCTACCACCCTTTGGCCTTTTTTTGTTGTTTCTTATTCCCTTTGGGGTCCTTTATGTGGGTAGGCATATTGGAGATGCTCTGTTTGCACACACCCTTGGTATCTGAATGATGTATTCTCGTAGTTCAGCAGTTGTTTCCACAAAGTATTATTGAATATTGATCTAATGTGATTAGGTAGCCCCTGACTCAAGTCCACTTGCACACACATTCTAGCAAATGTGAAAATTCCCCTAATAGCTCTATCTTCATCCATTTTTAGGAATTTCCCCATGGAATTCCCAATGGCTATTAAAACTTTGTGATGCCAAAATTGTAGAGGGAGGTTATGAAGCCTAACCCAAACAGGCATTGTTGACACTTTCATAGTATTGACATCAAAATTAAGGAACCAGGGGGTGGTGAAGAGGCCAACAATTCCCCAAAACCAAGGTCCCTGATTAATGATACTATCACGTTCCCGTTCTGTGTTGAATCTAACTACAAAAAATCCTTTTGGGCGTAGGTAAATTTCACAGTTAGATGACCATGAGGAGAAGATCCGTTGATGCAGAGCATCAAATTTTGGCCAAAAGTTGTTAAATCTATAGATAACAACATTCTTGGATAGATCTATGTGTAGAGCAGTTACCTCTAGCAAAGACACTTGAAGCGTTGGAGATTCCAATTTTTGTTCCACAATGTAGGGGCCTAGTAGTTCTAATGTTCATGCTAGTTTGTTTGGTACTTTCTCCTTTACTTTGACTGCATCACAGATGGAACCTATATTTTTTGAATTGACTCCATTACATCTACCACGCAACCTTAGATTAAGAATGATGGTTGAATCTTTCATTATACCATAGTGCTGAAGTGTGTGGTTGTCCTGCAGACTATGTCTTATATATATCAGATTTTGGTGTTTTGTTGGGGTTCCAAGTTGGATCTAGATTTCCTTCTTTAACTCATGAATACTCGTCCCCTTGCTGAGCTGCATGCAGTAGTGTCTACCCCTATCATTTTGATGAAGATTTGTATCAGATCTTTGTCCATGCACAGTGGAAAAACCTTGTTGAGGTCCTGATCTGTTGGATCTGGCTTTTCCTCTATAAACCTAAATTCACCACTATGTTTTGTATTCAGCTTTTGCCTTGGTTTCTCTAGATCTAGTTTGTGGAGGACGTTTTTCATAGTCCCAGTCACTATCTCTAGAATATGTACTTTTCACAAGAATGTCTGGCCCTCCAAGATCATGTCACCTTTGGCTGGATCTGTTGTAGCTCTTAGCTTCCATCCATTGGTGCCAGAACCTGCCTTCCTTTGTGAATAAAGGGGCGCAGAAGGCCCTATAGCTGAGATCCATTACCGCGCAGTTCGACCTCTGGCCATATAGCTTCATTTTTTGCTTTTATCTTGTGGGCAACAGATCGACAGCTAGGGTATGACTCTAGAAAAGCTCTGGTTTGTAGTGTGTGAGTGGTATAAGTTGTTGTTCCTAAAACCCTTTCCTTTCCCGTCCATCCCTCTATATCCATTTTCTGCAAGGGAGTCCATGAATTAGGGTAGTTGTTTCGTAAGGAACCCTAGTCTCTATAATAGCCGTTGAATATCATTTGGGGATGAGTGAACGGGAGATCGGGTCGAAAAAACTTGTGTGGATGGGTCCCATGATGGAGCCCCATGGCCTCCAAATTCCTTCCAGTCTGACTATGCCTTCTCATGAGGACCCATAGTGTTGGCCTGGGGAGAATCAAGGCCTGCAATCGCAGAGATCGTGATATCCTGGAAACGTTGA
>APFE030593475.1:0-12551 GCA_000404065.3 Pinus taeda | reverse complement strand
AAAAACATACATAGTTATTGAAAAAAATTACATGCACTCACTGAGTCAATTTCTTTAATACCAACACGATCTGCCACTGATTGGGAATGTCCAGGTGCATAAATTTTGTCATATTTCAAAATTCTTAAGGTGAATGTTTTTCCTTTAACATCCTACATGTGATTTCATTATGCACAAATAAAATATTACATTAAAACACAAAAACATAACAAAAAAACAAAAAATATAATAGTAAAGCATAGCTATTGAATTAGTATATACCTTTGCATGTTCATGAACCTCGCTTGAGTCATTCAACATTGTTGCACCACCTATACTTACAATTTCTTCCTATGATTGAAATGCATTGCCAATAAAAAAAGGCTTTGTGAGTGAATGGAAATGGAACCAAAACAATAACATATTAAAAATTCAAGTGGAGAACTAGTTGCAGGGGAATGATAATTAGCATACCTCATCTAAATCAATGTTAACTTCCTTCTTTTTCCATGCAACAACAAAGAGGTTCAATGGAGGAGGCTATGGTTGACATTGTCTTTGCCAACCCAGTTCTACATTTCATTGCATGATTATAATCCTCACTATGGTGTCCAACAGTAGATGTGTCTCGAATTTTTCTTCTCTCAACTTTAAGAGATGGAAAACAACATTTTATTATATTTTTTGACATATAATTTTTTTTAGAATTTTTTGTCATATAATGAGTCATTTCACTCACAACTAGTTCTCTATTAGTGCATTCAAATTAGAAATCATTATCAACAAAAAATTAGTGGGATATATAAATAAATCAAAATTCATAACACAATGTACAATAATCAACAAAACAAACATATACTTACAAATATGTGTCGTTTGGCTCGTAACCCACCCTGACCCAAAAAGAAGTATTGAGTCTTCAAAATAAAAATACTTTTCTTAAAGGTCTGCAATCAAGTGACACATTCCAACAACCAAAAATTACATGTAATGCTACAATAAGATAGCCATGTTTATGAAAAATTGATTTGTTTTGATGGAACAAGTAAATATCCATTCTATGATGAATACGACATCCATAGAAATAAAAATAGAACACACATAACTCATTTTCAAGCCTAATATTGACACATGTTCATTGTACATACATAAAATATGATAAAGCACTCCCAAATTAAATTACATGTACTTCATTTATAAACTACAAATGGATACATAATTGGTTAGTTCAATAGATATTTTTCTCATAATGCCAAAGCTTAAGGGTTTTCAAAAGGTAAATGCCATAGAAATAAAATAAACTAAGTTAATTATGGTGCTCATTATACACCCCAACCTAAGGTTTGTACACCCATTTTGGAACAAAAAAAATAGGAAAGAAAAACATGAATTTACTTAAAGAACTCACATATGTTCACAATGCATAAATTAGGATCTTAGGCCAAATAGTACATGCATTAATGATATTTTCTTCTCTATTAATAAAACAGAAGCACCATAATGGAATATATATATCTCAATCAAGTACATAATGTCTTTGAAAGCCCAAAATTGTTGTATGGAGTCCATAGGGAATCATCCTAGACTTATGAATTCACTTGGGTTCCCACCCCACAAATTACCTCATCTACCTCTTAACAATTGATTTGATTTACCTATATCCATTTTGATAGAGTATTAAAGGGCAATCCCCAATGGACCATGAGGCTCAACATTTATATCTAAACAACCATCACTTCCCAAAGTCTCTCAAGTAGTACACCAAATTCTTTGATCTTATCACCACAACCATGATGTCCTCATATGGGTGCACCAAACACTTCTTCATCAATGCCCAAACCATTCCCTCCATGTTGGAAACTTCCCTTGGGATAGTGGTACTATTGTATGAGGATCAAACCATTAGATTCAAGGTGTGTTCCATTTTCCTGAAATTTTAAAGAGAAATCCTACATGCATGATATTAAATATATATAGGTATAATATTTCCTATCAATATTCAATACAATGCTAATTTATCCCATGGCTAATACCATGGCCAAAAAAATAAAATCCATTTGTATCATAAACATTTATTCCATAAAGTTAAGGTGACAAATCATTTCGTGATCATTTGCATCGCCATCAGAATCACAATCTTGATCACTTATGTATGCATGTTCTTGATTTTTTTGAACATCCTCATACAATCCATTGTCATAACCATGAATTATATTCTCTATCTTAGTCTCTTCATTGGGAATCAAAATTTCTTCTTCAAATATTCTATCGTCATCTTCAACTTCTTCTTCCAATGTTTCTTGTAAACTATTACATTTCCCATTGACCATTATATCAACATATTCCATGAATGTCCTTTTTGAGTGAGGCTCTATTTGAGTGACATGTGACCATCCTATAATTGTTACATCATCAATTAAAAATGATTGGTTAATTTCAAGACTAGAAACATATGACATATTGGTATTGAATAAAATTTTACGTGTATTTTCATGTACAAATCCATACACATCACGTTGTATTGTGAATGGATTGATACATTTACATTTTATTAATATAGGACTAGTTTCACCATACTCAACTTGAATAATTTCTTGTATGAATCCAACATAAAAGTTCTTTTCAATGTCATTATGAAAATTAACATTAACAATACAATCACAATTTTCCTTTTCTATGTCACTTTCTTCCACTCTAAAATGATTACCATAGGCCCATATCCCACAGAAAGAAAAAGCCCATATATTTGGAGGTTGTGAAAGATCAATTTCCTCGATTATTATATCTTGACCTTGTTGGTGTGCATCATTAATTGCATCAACAATCCAATCATCAAATTTTAGAAAAAGAACCATCTCTAATATTTAAATCTCGAAGTGTATGCCTTCAATATGGACACATCTTTGTTCGAATCTCTTCTTCGTATTTTTTACATAGAAGATGAACATAAAAGATAGTAAGAATGATAATAATTTAACTATTAAATGAACATAAATAAATAAATTATCATGTAAATAATATTTCACCCATGCCACTTATTGAATGAGGATGTATTCTAAAGAACATAGGCATGTATCACAATTCTTTCCTCATTTGATAGCTTGAAGCGATGATCATTTCCTTCTAATAATTCACCTGTAACTCTCTCATATTTTTCATCATCCCACACATGTCGATTGACATCACTAAAATCCTTCATATATTCTATGAAAAATCCTATGGCCTCTTGCATTAAATATCCCTCACACAATTTACCTTCTATTTTTTCCTTATTACGAGGATATTTTTTCAAGACATTTATATATCATTCTATATGATACATCCATCTCATTCTTATCAGGCCACAATGCTCTAGTTCATGTTCTAAATGTATAAAAATATGCATAGAAATATTGAAATTTATTGGTGGAAATTCTCATTCCAATAAGCAAAGGACTTCAACAAGCTCTCCCCTCAAATTATCAAATTTTGAAGGATCTAACATGTGACAAACTAATTCTCTTTAATATTAGGCCCAACCTTATAGTTTCCAATCTTGGCCCCTTTTCCAAACTTGTTATGACTGCAATAGTTAAAATATTCTTGATTATGACATGACAGTCATGGGTTTTAAGGCCTCTTAAGCTATTATTGTCAATTTTTCTTCTAGTATTACTACTTACATATTCAGTAGGAAACCGAGTTTGAGGCATCAAATTTAAGAAATGTGCACATTTTTCCCTTGTCCACATATAAGGAGGAATATGTTTTCTATTTTTTTCATCGCCATAGTTTTCCCCCAAATATTTTGACAAATATTTAGTTCTTGAAGGTCTAATCATGATGACATTGTATCATATGCACCAAAAAGAGTTTCTATAATAGCAAAAGCTATGTTTTTCTCGGTATACATAAATTCAATAGTATGCCTAATGACTATATGCTTTAAGTATGGAAAATTATAGAATATGCACACTCTTTTTACACCATTATTATCTTAGTGGATCATTTTTACTACCATGAATGTCACCATTTTCAATAAACTGCATTCTTTTTTCTCCATTATCAATAATGTAATCAATTGTTATTACCAATGGTGTTTCACGATTATCTACTTTACCATTGAAATGTGACTTTTGAAGGCAATATGGATGATCTATTTTAAGGTAAGTATGATTTCCAAAATAAATACATTTATGAAAACTACTTGAGCGCCTCACAAAACCCTTGAAGATGCAAGCCAAACATCCATGGTATCCATGAACATTGAGACTAGTAAAACTTCCATATGCAGGAAGATCATGTATCATAAAAAATAAGGAAGCTCTTAATGTGAAACAAATTGAATTACCATCCCTTAAAATTTGAATTGTTTCAATTCCTTTCCACAAATATAGTATCTCATCACACAATGGATCTAAATAAGCATCAATTATATATGAATTCACGTTTTTTTTCCCTAGTATAATTAATGAAAACATCAAGAAAAATGGTTTGGTTTCTAACCATGGAGGCAAATTATAATTTATTAAAAACATTGGCCAAGTTTACCATTTAGTACTATGATTTGAGAAAGGGTTCACCTCATCTAAAGCTAAAACCAACCTTATATTATGAGGATATTGGGAAAAATCAGTTGATATGTTGTCAATTTCCTTCCATATGTTAGAATCAGCCACAAATGGTTGTTTTCCATCAATGCTCTTATTTTGGGCATGTCGTTGCATGATCTCAACAATGTCTCAACATCTATACGTTCAAAGAAATCATTATATTAGTGGAAAGTGGCAAAGAACCTTCCTAAGAGCTTAATTTGATTTCACCCCCGTTCTATACCTCCCTTCTTCACATTTTAAATATTCAAACTCACTTGCAAGATTTTTATAAAATAATACACAACCATACACACATGTGTGGATGTTTTCACACCCCAAGCCAAGCTTAGGGGTTTTCACTTTACATGCTTTTTTTTTGTTTTCAATGTGCAGTCCAAGTGGTAACCACTGAAGTAACAATGCCAATAACTCATCAACACTCTCATCCATCCAACCATGTTCTACTTGTAGGTTAAGAATTAGAAGGATTTGTGTCAAAAGGCTTAAGCCACAAGTGTTAGAAACTAGGAAAATAATGAGAGTTGGGGGGCAGGTGGGGGGGTTTGAATCAATATTGTAGAATTTTTAAAACTTTCTTTAACTCGTAATGATATTAGGACACCAAGAAATATTTCAACAATTAATTCAGATGAGCATGGAAAGAATCAACATAAATCACACAAATAGTACACATATTCTTCAAACTTTTGTTCAAATTAATTCACAAGTGTGAGCTACTACTTGTTGTTACAAAGTTCTTTGGATACAACTAGTAGGAATCAACTACTCCCTGATTTATCTACCACTAAAACAAGCTACATCCCCTGAGTTTATCAGCTTCTACTAAAAGGAGCTCCAACCCATAAATATTTACCAACAACTATTGGAAGGAGATACCACCCCTAATCTGCCAGTTACCTCTTGCTTGACCTCAATGATTCATCTTTCATCTATTTTCAAATTCAAATCATGAAACCATTCCCTTTTACAAAATAAATCAGTTTGTCTCTCAAACACTCACCAAAACCACCATTACCAACACCTTCAACAATCTTTCACTATTGAACACAATAGTATCATCACCAACACACTTGCTCACACAATTACGCTTTTGCACACACACACTCAATAACTTCCTTAATCGAATATGCTTATAAAGATTTTGGACTAATATTTTTAGAATTGAAACTTTAGCTCTTTTGCACTTCGAAAATTGTGTGGATCTTGTATTTTTTCCTTTTTTCTACTCTTGTCAAATCATATAAATCTTCTATCCAAATATTCAAACTCTTCTAACCTGTTTCTGCAAGAAAATTTGAGCTTAACTGCTCAATTTTTCTATTCTAGAAATTTTACAACATTTAGCTAAGTTTTTCTATTTTTAGAGAGCTCCAAATTTCGCTATTATGTGAAATCTGCCACCAAATATGTCAGTGCCTATAAATTATTTCATGCAAAATCTGGAAGGATTTATATAAAATGTTGCCAAGTATATGCCTTTTTTCTAAATGACAAAGTGGTCCATGAAAAATTTTAATCTGCCAACCCATTCATGTTTTAGGTTCGAAGACTTTGTTTTAAGCACCAAAGCTCTTTAATCAAATGCCAAACATTACTTTGTTGGGCTTTAAGTTAACAAAACAAACCACCTTTCATGGGCCCCTTTATGTTATAGCCCCTAGGGCTTATATTACATTGAAAATCCTCTATGCCCTCGGTCATAATGCATGCATGAACCAAGTCCTTGTGCTAAATCTTAGGCCTTAGCTTCTTTTCCCCAACGTTATTTCATAAACACCTCTGGGGTCTAAGGACTAGGATGAGTTATCCCTATGGGGTTTCCCACAACTTTTAAAGAACCAATCAAATGCACGTCAGGATTAAATGTCATTGGCAATTTCCATGTTTCCTGCCACCCAGTCAGCTTGTTGTTCATCCCTGCACTAACTTATAAACATTTTGTGATTGACCCTATGAGATGATGACATGCTTACATCACCTTTGCCACATGGTGCCTCTAGAGTGTGCACGTGTCACCTGGATTTGACCCACTATGGTACCTAAAACAACTAAATCTACAGGCCAAGTGTCCCCTCTCTATGTCATGCTGACATCATCACTAATCAATTAGATTCTACCACACGTATTGTTAGAGAGGAGACAAAAAAGTGTCTCAGGCCTTGTTTTTGTGACCATTTTCCTTTATAAATTTTTTATAAGGGTTCTGACCTTTTACACTGTTGCCTTCATTAATTATTTTGGGCTAGCCTTCACAGGCTTAACTATAAAGTGGGGGTCTCCTTCTTTCAAACTCTGCCAGTCAACTGTGCATGCTCCTGATATTATCAGGCTACCTATCTCGTGTTGTCATCATCTCTGGCATTTCCCTTATGCGCTCTCTTTGGCTCTTCTAGGAAATCCCTTATGGGGTACTCCCGCCGAAATGGCATCATCCTTGGCTGGCGTCATCTCGTGCTTCATTACACATAATCCCTTTGCAACCTTATAAGGTTAGTCCCTTAGGCTTAGTTTTCAAATGGGACCTCCCATTTGCACCAATAAAAATGTTTGTCGCCTTTTGTTTTCAGAGACACATCTGCCCAGTCTTTTGTTTGGTCGCTCTACCAACTATATCGCTACTTTTGGAAAAAAACCAAATTAACACATGTGCCAAAGGTTCCTCTAGCCACTTTAGCACTATAACTTTGACTTTGAGGGTCCTCACCTTTGACTAGCTCTAACTTTTAATCTAGGAGGCCATTTTTTATCTTCCACATACCACTAGAAATATATTTCATAGCTATAGCCATTAAATTGGGTTCCAACTGTTAATGAAGTGATATTCCTAACTAAAAATGGTTTCAAAGTTTCCACATCATTACCATATTTTCCTTTACCATTATTTGAGCTTTTCTTCATTCTTCTTGCAATCATCTCTATTATTTACTTCATCCTAATCACCTTTTCCATTAATGACGAAACATTTCTAACATTCTCCCCCTTTGATAGAAATGGAAACACCTTGATCAAACAGAATCAACACCATAAAGAAACAAAGTGTGCTTTTCATTCTCCTTTGGATGGATCATCATCTTCTCCTCCATTAGACTCCTTGAGATGATTCTCCCCCCTAAAATGCACTCCTTTTCTACTATATTACTATTGTGGTGTACTTCTCTTATTTGATCACCAACACATCTCCTTCTTTGTTTGAAGTTATTTTCCATCTTTTGTTTGATCAACAATACTTCTCCCCTTTTGTATGGAGTTATTCTCCTTTGTTTGATCACAAACACTTCTCATCCTTTGACATCAATGGAAAAGACATTAATGGGCTCCCCCTACAGACTTTCTCCCCCTGTCAACAATCTTCCCTATCTTGTTGATCCTGTAGACTTGGCAGTTGCATCTTGATATGTTGAACATTGTTGTCTTCCTTTCTTCCACTTTAAGGAAAATTTAGTTGAGAGAGGCAAGAGGAAAAACTCCTAATCTATGCCTTAAATACTAAAATTCATCTATTGGTAGAGATTTTGTGAAAATATCAGCTACCTACTCTTTTCTAGGTACATACTCTAGTCAAATAATCTAATTTGCAACATTCTCTCTTAAGAAATGATACTGGATTGGAATATTCTTTGTCTTTGAGTGAAAAACAATATTCTTTAACATGTTGATGGCACTTGTATTGTCACAAATAATAGGAATGGGTTCATCATATAATACTTGTACATCCTGCAGAGTATGCTTCATCCATAAGAGATGAGTACAACAAGAGGTTTCTGCTATATATTCTGCTTTAGTGGTATATAGAGAGATTGAAGCATGCTTCTTGATCAACCATGAAACTAGACATTCTCCAAGAATGAAAGCAACACCACTAATTCTCTTTCGATCATCAACATCAGTCAGTGCAATTTATTTACCTCTTGGGTACCAAAGTCCATAATCCATCGTGGCTTTGCGATATCTGAGATTCGTCTTGGCTACTAGAAGATGACTTTGTTTGAGGGTTGCTTGAAAGCTTCCAACAATACCAACTGCCTGCATAACGTTTAGTCTTGAAGCTATCAAATACAGGAGGCCACCTATAATATACCTATATAAAGTGTGGTCCAATTTTGGTGATTCATCAGTCTGGCTAAGCTTGCAAGCTATCACCATTGGTGTGCTCACTAAAGAACACTCCCTCATGCCAAGATTCTTCAACACTTCCTTGAGATATTTTCTTTGTGATATAAAATCCCTTCGGGAGTTTATGCAATCTACAATCCATAGAAATAAGAAAGTTCTCCAAGCATAGACATATCAAACTCAACCTTTATATCAACATCAAACTGACATATTAGTTGATTTGAATCACTAGCAAATATAACACCATCAACATAGACAATTATCCCTATCAATATGACATTATTATATTTAACATATAAATTAATATTAGTTTCCCCACTTTTGAAGCCACACTTGAGCAAGTAACTATCCAACTTGGAATACCAAGCCCATGGGGCTTGCTTGAGACCATACAAGGCCTTCTTCATCTTGCAAACATAATCAAGTTGATCTGTTAATTGAAAACCATATAACTGCTCAATATAAAATTATCCCTGCAAATCTCAATTTAGAAAGGAAGATTTGACATCCATATGATATACCTTGAATTTCTTGAAATAGGAAAATTCCAAAAACATTATGATCACTTCTAATCGAGAAACAAGAGAAAAGGTTTAATCAAAATCCATAACTATGATTTGTGCATAGTATTTGCACACTAATATTGCTTTGCTCCTTACCAGTTCACCATGCCCATTCAGCGTGTTCCTAAAAACCCACCTCATGACAATGAAATTATTGTTTGTTGGTCTAGGGACAAGCTCACATATATATTGTTTCTCTATCTAGTCCATGCTACATGCGCTTGAGTAGGGGGATTAAACAACATCCTTCTAGTCTGGACACTTGTGTTTAAATCACCAACAATTTGATCAAATGGATGGTGTTTTTGTACATACCTTGAAGGATATATGGCTTGAGGATTGGAGGGATCTTCACTGTCTTCATCTAAAAGTGACTCTTTGACCTTATCATCATTGTTAATTGGGCCAGGGGAGTTAGTATTTACTGGTTGATTTACTTTAGATTCAACATATTCATCCACTTTGACATCAATATAGTTAATAATCCTCTTGATATTCTTATTATGACATCTATAACCTTTGCTATTATGAGAATATCCATGAAAAATACATTCATCATCCCTTGCAACAAACTTACCAAGCATGTCACCATTCCTCTTGATGTAACACTTACCTCCAATACTTTGAAATTCTTGACTGTAGTAGGTTTTTCATACCAATGTTAACTTTTGTAGCTTAGGGTCAAATTTCCTCCTTTGGAAAATATTCCTTAGCAAGGAAGACCCCTATTATCCCTTGGAAGAATTTAATTTGGTTAAGGAAAATATATTTTAATATGGAAACCTCCATGTGCACAAAAAGGACAGGTAGCCCAAAAGGAAATTGGACACCCTTGATGGCTATAAATACAAGTCAAGTGACCCTCATTTGGATACCATCAATAATTCTTCTTTATTTGATTTGGCTCACAGAGGTTTGAAGTGGTTCATAGAGATTGGTCTGTACAGGTCTGAAATTGCAGGGTTTGAAGCTCACATGTGTGATCTAGGGTTTTGATTTGTAGCTGCATGGTTACCATAGGGAGCTTTTGGTCGCAATTGCAAGCATGCAGGCTTCTCCGTGTTACTAGAACATTTAAACCACACATACATACACTCTCTCCATGCATCTAGAAACTAGGGTTTCATTTCGTTAGTTGACCACAAAGTTTGATAGTTGACCGCATATATTAACAGTTGACCACAAGCTTATGAAGTAGGGTTTTTTCATCTCTTGGATGTTTTTTAGTTGATTTTGTTGGATAGTTTTGTGCTTGAATATATGGATCATTGTACTCTCTCTTCACTAAACATCTTATGGCAATCTAATAAGAAGATGAATTTGAAAGGGTTTTCCCCTTTGTGGGGTTTTTCCCTAGTCTCTGACCAATCCTGGTGTCTCTATGTGTGAATGCTTTTCTTCTATTGTTCCTTTATATTCCACTACATTTTTTATGATATTGTTCTTTCTACATAATTGCATATGATATAATGATGTTAAATGATGTGGGTTGAATTAAATGAGTAAAATGATGAAATGAAATTATCTAAAGCAAAGAGAAATATAGCCCTAAGAAAAATTAACATGGTATTAAAGCTTGTATAAATTATGATGTAGATTTGAAACTGCCCATGAAGCTTTAATCAAAATCATAAGACGCAAACCTACTCTACTACTCCACGGACATTAATTCACAATTTCGAACAAAAATATCATATATTCAAGAAGAAATAACACACATGCAACAAGTGTTTTTATCTGGGGAAAGAAATCTACTAAAAATCCCAATGATTGCTTGCATTAATCAAATAGATAGAGATGCGTTACAATTTTTTTCTCAACTGAGCACACCCTGCAAGTATATAACCTATTTTTTTGCTCACTAAAGGCCTTTGACCCAGAATTAGTCAAAATTTTCCTCAATTTGAGATCCTATTTCCTTGCATTGTTCCTTGCGGAATTAGGCCCCTGTTATTTAGGAAATTTTGAAATTGAATTGTGCAATTCCTTAGGTTGATCATTTGACTGAATGAAACACATGTACACTTAAGACTAGTCTACAACTGATGTTACACTGCCTTGGAATATCCACCTCAACTAGGTAACTCGAATTCTCTGCATGCACTAGCTATTTTGGGCTGATTGATCAGTTAATTGGATGATCACTAAGTTTTACTGAAGTCCCACTACTTAACTGACCTTCCACTAGTTCCTCCAAAAGTTGGAACTAGTTTAATTGAAAACAACCTAAGATAACAGACCTTGATTTCTACAAATTAGTAATCATGCATGTTGAACTGAACTCTAACTCCTCCAACTTGAATTTACTGAGTAAACTAGGTGACACAATCCATGTCACACAAGTTAACATCATCCAAGTTGTCTACTGGTGTGGAAATTCGAATTTTCTCAATTTAATCAAGGCAAAATCAAATTGAGAATTTCTTGATGCGTTTTTCAATAGAGTTGGCTTCAAGAAAAGCCATTGAGATCACCCATAAGAAGACATCTTTGATTGAAGCAAGAGAAAATATAGGAAACCTAAAATAATGCTAGGGTTTGAAGGAAACCCTAATCAATTTTTTTATTAGGATTTGATTAACATCATGAGGTTAGGATTTGGAAGAAATCTTGGGATAAGATAATATCATGATCAATGATAATATGTTCTAACACTTGTGACAAGTTTGATGTAACCCTATTTAGGAAGAGAAATATAGTGTAGGAAGAGAAGAGCTAGTGCTAGAAAAGGAAATAATTACTTAAGGAAAGTTTTTGAAAGTTTCCAAAGGAGCATCCAGAAATTGTTGGGAATCACAATTATTGTTAGACCAAAACTTGCAGGTGTTAGTCAACGATTGCATCACCAGAGATAAGGATCCATGAGAGGCGGTAAGTCCATGTCGTGGAACTCATGGGGAGTGTTCGCTTATCTAATGTCCAACAATCCCCCCCCCCCAACACGAGCTAAGTGTGTATCGAATTTGTGACCTACGCTCTGATACCACTTGTTGTGTTATGCTTCTTAACCTGCAAAGTAATACCGAACAGAGAATATGTGAAGAAAAGATACCCAGAACACAGAATATGCGAAGAAAATATACCCAGAACACAGAATAGCAATGATTTTATTACTCAGAGAGAAATGTTCAAAGGCCTCTTCGAGGGGGCAACCTCCAATAGAGCAGAGCTCGATTACAAAACAAGACACGATACTCCTCGCAGGGAGTCTCTATCCTTTATATATGACTCATACATGCAATACCACGGGCCAATACCGTGGTTTTTATTAATACCATCTATCTAATACTACCGCCCATTT
>APFE030593472.1:0-60909 GCA_000404065.3 Pinus taeda | reverse complement strand
GATGACTTATTTTTGTTTCTGTTCTGGGACCATCCTCGTATAGACAAGGCATCACCATTCTGGCTCTCCATATTTTTCCGTCTCATCTCCTCCATCAGTAAGGATGAGACTATTTCATCAAAATGTAAGGCAGTTGCATTGCTACCTATTGTAATAACCAGACTATCCCGCAAATCTGGTAGAGAACACAAAAAACTGATGCACTTATCTTCATCTGAAATTTTAATATCAACAGATGCTAACTGACTCACCACAGTATTAAACGCATTCAGATGCTCTGTCACCGAGTCTCCATCTTTCATCCTCATGTTACACAACATTTTCCGCAGGAACAATTTATTCACCAGAGACTTATATTGGTACAAAGTCCCTAACTTGTCCCACAAAGCCTTTGCCATAGCTTCCCCTGATACATTCAACAATACTGAATCTGAGACACACAATCGTATTGTGCTCTTTGCCTTTCGATCCAACTTTTTCCATTCTTCATCGGTCGATCCCATTGGTTTAGTACCTGGATCTACCGCGATCCACTGATCTTTATCCACCAACAGATCCTCCATCTTGAGTTCCCACAACTCAAAACTCTGACCATTAAATTTCTCGATCTCCATCTTTCCACCACTCGCCATCTTCTTTCACCACCAGAATCGATCTCGCAGATCTGCCACTGAACAGGGTCTACCACAGGCCCGAGCGAAACCCCTCAGCAACAAAGACGTCCCCTTGAAGCCAAAAACAACTCTGATACCAAATGTAGGTTTTAACCTCGTACATAAATTACCTGCATACGAATTCTAAAACATAGAAAAATAAACAATGCGAGAGCATAACACATAAAACACATATACATAGAGATTTTCCCATTGGATCCCAAAATCGGGACTACCAACTTGATTTTTCATTTTGTTCCTTTCAATGTTATAATACATATTTATACATGCCGAAGCATCCAATACCATGGACCGAAAACCATAGCATCCAATACCATGGATTGAAAACCATTGCGTCCAATACCATGGACCAAAAAGTCATCGCGTCGAAAAAACATGTGCAAAAATCATGCACAAAACCATAGGTGGGTCTGCCCAACCTAATATAGGGTCCAAAATCAAAATTTTTCGGGGCGCTGCCCCGGACCCCATAAAGTGGGGTTATGGGTACCTCTCAAACCCTCTGTTAACTACGTGGAAAGAGTATAACACAACCCAATAGGGGGGTAGTCCCTATGAAAGAAGGAAATGAGAGACAAGTTGGAAACCAACGAGTCTGGGAGACATAATTGAATGACCTAGCGATTTGGTTGATTTATCAAGACTTAAGGTTTACATTTGATTTAGATGTGAGACCGGTGCCTTATGGAGTCAACTTATTGCTCATTACCAATTATAAACCAAGTAACTAGATGGAAAATTTTTGCTCAAATGCTTCATTAACTTATATCCTATGCAAATCCTAAGACCTAGATGTGATGAAAGAGACTTGGTTACTTTAAGTTATATGTCTATTCTAAGTAAGATCCTCCTCTTAATTATTTTGGAACCAATCTTTAGAGTAGGTTGTAGGATGGAAGCCAACGAGAAGAAAGCAAAGGCTTGATTAATGATACCTCCTCCTGTGTTCCAACCACTCAATGCCTCCAGCGCTATAGAGACGATGGATCTGACAACTACAAATTCACCGCGTTAACCACCAAAAAGGTATTGAATACCTCAAGTTAAATTGAGAAAGGGTGGTCCTAAATGACTATAAAGCAAGCTTATGCTCAGAGGTATGTTATTAATGAAACTAGACCTAGGATGCTTGTGCAAGGTATATGAGTGATTTCTTAGGTTAAGATTGTTTAATGTTTAAGTACTTAAGTTATGATTAGCTTTTATGAAAAAAGTACTTAACAATAAATGGAAAGACAATCTTATCACCAAGAAAGTGCCAATATTAAACAATGGATCAATCCAAGGATAAACTTATCTTCCTTAATATGTTTAACCATTAATAACAATTCGTAAGACTTATCTAATTCAACAATGATGACAATTACTTGAGACAATTTAAAGTCTTCCAAGATATTTTAACAAAGTAAATGCCAATGATCTCATGCCAATATTAAGATATTTTCACTTAGAATGACTCACCACCATACAACCAATAATTCTTAAATATGTCAATGCTTAAGATAAACAACAAAATGATCAAAATATCTTAAGATACGATGGTAGAACAAAACTATGCGTTTAGGAATTATCCAATGATTCCCTGGCAATGTTTAATTAGATGCTCAACACAAAAATGTTGATGTTTGAGATTATCAATGATATTATTGATGCTCAATTAGGGACTTCCAAGATAACCAATGATGTCAAAAGAATTACTTATTCACTCAAGGCGACTACCCAATTAGGTATTAGATTTAGCAAGTACGTTAGAGCTTAGCAATGATTACTTGAAAGAATTAGGAACCAATGTTCAATGAGATCCTATATTTATTTAACAAGATGAGACTAGTGCTTTTAGATGTGAACTTATAGCTTTGTGGATCACACTTCACAAGGAAACACAATGTCAGATTCCAAATAACCCTTTAACAATAGTGCATAATACCATGGGACAAGGAATAATTAAAATTTCCTATGTTATTTGTGTTCCAAAGTATGCAAAATGGCCTTCAATGAACAATTAGGACACCAGTAAATAATATCATGAGAACAATGGTCTAACAATGAATTACTTTGGTGCCAAATGCATTAGACAATCCCAAAATTACTTAACTTTTCAAGAGCACATTCAAATGAAGATGCAGACTATGAAATGATGCTCAAGTTACTGTTATGAATCAGACTTTACAATGTATCCAAAACAGAGATAAAAGTACCCAAAAAACTTAATATTTTGTTAAAATAAAAGTGTCGAATTTATCAAATTAATGCCTTAATGTCTGAGACAATTTGTGAATTATTTTTTAGAGCATTTATTACTATTATAAAATGATTGCCTTGTTGAAGTAAACAGTTGAACAATAATGTTAGAGATGGAAAACCAGCAAGGCCCAAGGGCTAAAATGAAGCTAGGAAGTCTGCTCATGATTTCCTTAAGTAGAAGGTCCTCTTGCAAACACAAAACTTACCCTAATTTCTCTACAAACAATGATTAACTCAGAAAATTAAGTGATTACCATAGTGAGGAAGAATGAGGGTAAGGTAGGGCTCAAGGAGGCCAACGGAGCAATGAGAGAAGGATGAAATAGGTTTGTATTGAGGAGAGGGAGGCCTTAAATGCCATGACAATGAGGGCCGAGGGGAAATAAGGGCCTTCGAAAGGCTTGAGGGCTAGCCGAGAGGGGAAATGAGTAGGATGGAAGCCACGACAGATGGTTAGGAGGAGATATAAGATCACGGGGAAGGGAGAAAACACTGGAAGGAAGGGAAATGACGGGGAAGGAGGTTGGACGAAGAGGATAGGAGGAAGTGCGAAAGGTTAGAAGCCCACGACTAGGGTAAGAAAAAGAAGCCTTGAGGGCTAGCAACTAAAGGGAGGATCCTCCTTAGGTTAACGACAAGGCTTGGAGACCTTGCGGCTAGGGTTTTATGTCCCAAAAAATCTTCGAAATCCTTAAAGAAAAATGAGTCTTACTTTAGATCCCTTATTACACTAAAAATTCACCTGAATACTCCATAACAAGGCTAGCAGATTCTCCCTTTAGCCTGGATGTTGAACTTGGAGGGGAAGTAGGTGGTGGATCTTACCTTCTTAACCCTAGATCCACCCCCAGAAACCCTCACAATGATATTCGATCTTGAAAAAACCTTGAGAAACTTTCCAAATCTTCATATCTAGTTCGAAGTTTTGCTTCACAAATGAATTCACAAGTGCCCAAAACCCCAATATATACAAAATTTCAAAAAAACCCAAAACCCCAATTGCAAAACAAGGGTTACAATATAAAATAATTTATAGATCTATTATACAAAATATTTATAATATATAAGTTTACAATGCTTAGAGGAAATTTTGTGAATATTTTTTTTGTAGATTTTAACAATGGCTAAATGTATTTTGAAAAATAAATGCCAAACCTCAGCCTTAGCAAAGTTAGAAAACCATATAATATATTCAGGATCCAAACATAGTCACCCTTTGCCCACAATTTGTGAACTTGGAGCCCAAGGGACGGGGAACCTGCAAACACTATATAACTTCTCAAGAATAAATTGTTAGAACAACAATGAATCAGATCACCAAAAATAAGCCCAAAAATTATCAATAGAATGTTCCTATAATCTACAATGAAATAATGATTTAATACAATATAGGAATGCCTGTAGCCAACACATACCACAAATCAGTAGAATAGAGACACCATGAACTGCACCCCAAAATATTTTATTATGATTATTCAAAACATTCTGAGCGGGACAATATCTTTACATCAGCTTTTGTAGAGTTACATTAGCCAAACATGAGATGGCTTGAGACACAAATGACCTCTAATTGATAGATAAACCCTCCAAGTGGAAAATAACGGTCAGTTGGCTTCATCCTCATCAAAATAATCTTGGCAGTTGACAAATCTTTGATGATCGTTTAATCTCTGTTGTTGAAATAATTATTCTTGAGGAATTTTCGAATTTCTCATTAAACCCGTTTTTTATTAGATAAAAAATAATTATTTATAACTAATTTCCTAAAAAAATTGACTTTGACTTAACCACCAAGGTCTAAGGGTCTATTTTTTTTTGAAATTTCTAATATCCCTTTAGCGGGGAACCTCCAAAAATTAACTTCTTTTAGACTCACGAATTGTTCCACTTGGTGAAATTAATTTTTCTAATATTTTAATTTTTACTCTAAATTAATTAATTTTCTGGCCTAGGATTTAATTTTATTTTTGCGAGAAAATAAATTAATTGACTCATGAGGAGATTAATTATTTTTCCACCCTCAAATATTTTAGCCATGGTGGCCAAGTATGAGGGACTATGCACTAAAATATTTTTTACATAAGATTTTACAAATTCAAACCTAAAAAGGGGAATACACGTTAGACCCTAAAAATAACTTACACAATTCTGCGACACAATATGATTCTAGTAGACCAAGTGACTTGTAATAAAATAATTTAGCCAATTAACTAAAATTATTCCCAAATAATTTTTATAGAAGACTCGACTATAACACTAGGACTCACATAAGGCTTTGACGATAAATTCCACCTTAGCTTTAGGGTGAGGATGGAGAGAAAAACTCTACCGATCATCTGTGTTTAGAAACACAAATAATTAGTGAGACGAAACACCTCCTAGGATGAAATTCATTGCCAAAATAATAGGCTTACCTAGGTTGTTACATAAATACTTGGTCTTATTAGCTTCATTTACATTATAAATTTGCAGAATGGGTTTATAATGACTCAAAAAGGTGTTGGATGATGATACTTTTTCAATTTTTTTGGCACAACTACTTCCTTGGAACTTTGACAAAATGTGTACAACATCTGGCTCCATATGGGGACACGTTGCTTCCACGCAGTATCATGAGAATCCCAGAATCCTGTATCCAAGAACACATAAGTCCATCAAATAGATATCCATTCATAATTAAAATCATTAGGCGTACATAGAATATTTGCAGGAATAAAACAAATCTACTTTAACAAACTGAAATATAAAACATATGTTCATAAAATAAAACTAACTAATGACATAAAAGAAGAGGAGAAGGGTATAGATACTATACAAAGATGCCCTATGGCATCAAATGTCTTCAACATAGTGCATACTGAGCATCTGTCGACTTTCCGTCAAGTCTGTGGGTTGCTTCTCGGATGTACCATGCTCAATCCTGCATATTAAAGGACTTTGTCTTATCCATATATCGAGGTGGTCCCTACCATCGGATGCATCAAACCTATTCCTTCGTCTCTTTCACTTTTTAAGTTTTCTCTAGGAAGGATGTGATGTCGATGTTGATGCGATCAGTGTGCAACTTTTTATTTGATTTGGACAAGGATCATATCGAAAATTTGGAACATCCAAGACTTTTGCGACCTACTATTCTTTATTTTCATGAACTTGATCTGTTATGACTGGTGGATCAATCTTACAAGCATCAACCTGATTCTCATCAATTTCCTTCGTACCTAGATCATCTTCATTTAAACATTTCTCAATGGAATCAATGACTTCTTCATAATAAGATGAAGGTTGCTTCTGTGAGATGGGAGGCTCATGTTATGGATCCTTTGGTCTTGGATGGAGTTCCTGAACCTGTGATTTTACATTATTTGCATCTTATTTTTAAGAATGATTTGTTTGCTTCTTATGGCATTCATTTGATTACAATTCTGATCCTTCATAGCATTAATTTTTATGGCATGTTTCTCCTCCATGGTATCCATCATATTCTAAAAGGTGATCGTTTAATTATACTGCATAACTTCCATAACTTGTAACCTGTTTTGAAGAGCCATTTGACTTGCTTACATGTCCTTTATCACTTTATCGTGATTTATTTGAATAAAACTCATTTCTTCCTTATGGTTTGCTTCCATAGTGATCAAATAATTTTGCATGGTGGTCATCTGATTGGAGTGATTAAATTTCATGATTTCTAGCTCCTCATCACATTTTTCTTCTATGGCCAATAATTCGGTATACATGGTTCTCATATCCTTAGCGTGATTTGCTATTAATATTTCTTGATTAAGTTCCATGGTTTTCATCAACTGTGCTTGACTGAATTGCATGTCTTTAATCATTTGCTTTAGTTCATTCATAATATGCTTATTGTTTTATTTTTCATCATCAATATTAATTTGATCTTTCATCCCTGCGCTTCCACTATTGAGGATTCTTCTTGCAACAACACAAGTGATTCATCATGAGAATGGTCAAAATGTCTGCAATATTTCTTCGATATTTGAGTGCTTTATAGGATCACTTTCATATTTCTTCATAGTACTAGGGGCACAAGGCAAATCCTTTTGATCCCCATATCTATTTTTGGAAGCATTGACGATGGCTTGTAAGGAATCAAATGAACTATCAGGAAAATCACATAACCAATTTCTAGCATCACCTTTCAAGGAAAGGACAAAAAGTTGCATCTTGACGTCTTCATGATTGAATGAAGCTGCATGAGCATATATTTTCACGAAAGTTATGAACCTTTTGATGTGATCTATAGGAATGGTTGCATCATTACCCGTGAAATAGGGTAATATATAAATAGACCTTTCCCGAATATCATGAGGAATGTTAGTAAAATTCAAAGGGGAAAAAAGTCATCCATAATGAATTGCTTAAGGGGAAAAGGAGATAATGTATGTCAGAGAGAGATCCTTGTTCAAGAAAAACAAGAGATCCACAAGAAATGAGCTTCCAACAAAAATTACTGTAAGAAATGAAAGAATGGATTCGCCACTTGAATATGAATCTCACTCTAAAACCCACAACGAAAAAAAACAAAAAGTTAGTTAGGGAGAGATTCTTGTCTAAGAAAAGTTAATGCTTACTAAAATGTAATTTGTTTAACTGAGCTCTTAGAGCCTTTTTAGGATCAAGAGAGGGGTTAAGTAAGCTACCAGGATTTATTCTAGAGTAAGCTCTTGTAAATGAATAAATAAATGGAGTCGCCACCCAAACAAGTAACCAACCTAAATGTCCAGGTGCTAAAGGTGTAGATAGAAGAGAAGAAAAGATTAGTGAGAGGAAGAAAGATAAGGTGATGAAAAGATGAAGAGATATAATGGTGCCAAAAAAGGTTGTGTGGCATTGGCGAGATAAGGAAAATGAAACTGATTATTAGATTAACAACAATGATGATAATTGTCGTAGCGCCAAAGCCCAATAAATTGGTCCCCAAAAACAATGCCATAAATGTTGTTGCTCAGATTGTATAGGTACGGTGTGACAACGACTCAGGTCGGGGGTTGTCACCCTGATCCCCAACCTCTCTGTTCTAGCTATCTCCCAACAACAGGCTATGGTGGGTAGTCCCTATGAAAGAAGGAAATGAGAGATAAGTTGGAAACCAATGAGTCTGGGAGACACGATTGAATATTATAGCCACTTAGTTGATTTAGCAAGACTTAAGGATTATATTTTATTTGGATGTGAGACCAACACCTTATGGAGTCAACTTCTTGCTTATTACCAATATATACCAAGTAACCAGATGGACAAACGTTGCTTAATGCTTCACTAACTCATATGCTATGCAAATCCTAAGACCTAGGTGTGATGCAAAAATCTTGGTTACTTTTACTTATATGCATATTCTAAGTAAGACCCTCCTCTTAACTGTTTTGGAACCAGTCTTTAGAGTAGGCTGTGAGATGGAAGCCAACAAGGATCAAGAAAATTCTTGATTAATGATACCTCCCCTGTGTTCCAAGCACCCAATTCCTATGGCACAACAAAGACTTTGGCTTTGACGAATGCAAGGTCATCATGTTAACCACTCGAAATGTATTGAATCTCTCAAGCTAAATTGAGAAAGGGTGGTCCTAAATGTCTATCAACCAAGCTTATGCTCGAAGGTATGCTATTAATGCAACTAGACCTAGGATGCTTGTGCAAGGTATATGAGTGATTTCTTAAGTTAAGATTGTTTAATGATTAAGTACTTAAGTTATGATTATCTTTTATGACAACAATACTTAACAATAAATGGAAAGACAGTCTTATCACCAAGAAAGTGCCAATATTAAACAATATATTAATCCAGGGATTTCTCTTCCACAAGATGTTTAACCAATGATAGCAATTTGGAACACTTATCCAATTCAACAATGATGAAAATTACTTATTACAATTTAAAGTCTTCAAAGGTATTTTAACAAAGTAAATGCCAATAATCTTATGCCAATATTAAGAGATGCTTACTTTTAATGATTCACCACCATACAACCAATGATTCTTAAATATGCCAATGCTTAATATAAACAATAAAATTATCAAAGTATCATAAGATACGATGGTAAATGAAGGCTACATGTTTAGCAATTATCCAATGATTCCCTAGAAATTTTCAATTAGATGCTCAACACAAAAATGTCGATGTTTGAGATTATCAATGATATTATCAATGGTCAATTAGGGATTTCCATGATAACCAACGATGTTAAAAGAATTGCTTATTCACTCAAGATGATTACCCAATTAGGTATTATATTTAGCAAGTCCCTTAAATCTTAATGATGATTACTTGAAATAATTCGGAACCACTGTTCAATGAGATCCTATATTTGTTTAACAAGATGAGACTAGTGCTTTTAGATGTGAACTTATAGCTTTCTGGATCACACTTCACAAGGAAACACAATGTGAGATTCCAAATAAACTTTTCACAACAATGCAAAAAACCATGGGACAAGGAATAATTAAAATTTCCTATGTTACTTGTGTTCCAAAGTTTGCAAAATGGCCTGCAATGAACAATTAGGACAACAATAAATAATCTCATGAGAACAATGATCTAACAATGAACTAATTTTGTGCCAAATGCATTAGACAGTCCCAAAATTGCTTAACTTTTCAAGAGCACATTCAAATGAAGATGCACACTACAAAATGATGCTCAAGTTACCGCTATGAATCAAACCTTACACTGTATCCAGAACAGAGATAACAGTCCCCAAAAAACTTAAGATTTTGCTAAAATAAAAGTGCCAATTTTTTTTAAATTAATCCCTTAATGTTTATGAAAATTTATGAATTATTTTTTAGATCATTTTTCATCGTTATAAAGTGATTGAATTTCTGAAGTAAACTGTGGAACAATAAGGTTAGAGATGGCAAACCAACAAGGTCCAAGGTCTAGAATGAAGCTAGTAAGTTTGCTCATGATTTCCTTAAGTAGTAGGTCCTCTTATAAACACAAATATTGCCCTAATTTACCTACAAACAATGATTAACTCAAAAAATTAAGTGATTACCACAGTGAGGAAGAATGAGGGTAAGATAGGGTTCAATGAGGCCAACACAACAAGGAGAGAAGGCCGAAATAGGCCTGTGTTAAGGAGAGTGAGGCCTTAAAGGACACAACAATGAGGCTCCAAGGGAAATAAGGGTTTGTGGCAAGCTTGAGGGCTGACCAAGAGGGGAAATGAGGAGGATGGAGGCCACGGTAGAGGGTTAGGACTAGATACAAGGCCACGGGGAATGGAGAAAGGGCTAGAAGGAAGGGAAATGAGGTGGAAGGAGGCCAGACAGAGAGGGCAAGAGTAAGAGTGGAAGGATGGAATCCCACTGCTAGGGTAGAAAATAAAAGGCCCTAAGGGACAACAACTAAAGGGAGGAGCCTCCTTAGGCCGCGATAAGGCTTGGAGGCCTCACGACTAGGGTTATAAGGCTCGAAAAATCTCTGAAATCCTTCAAAAAAATTTGAATCTTACTTTAGATCTCTGAATATGCCATAACTTCAACACAAAACTCCATAACAAGGCTCTCAAATTCTCCCTCTAACTTGGATGTTGAACTTGGAGGGGAAGTAGGTGATTGATCTTACCTTCCCACTACAACAAAACCCTGTAATTAGCATCCCTTTTTGCTTCCTTTTTTGCGTCTAGAGCCCATTTTTGGTGCTATTTGTGTCCACTTATCAAATATGGTGCAAAAATTGATGCAAAGTTTTCATCAAGTTTTGCACTAAGTCTTACATCAATTTTAGCACCAGGTATTGTAATAGGTTTTGCAACAGATTTTACACCAAGTTTTACACCAGGTTTTATGCCAAGTTTTGTGCCATCCTTTGCACCATGTTTTGCATAAAGTTTGGAACCTAATTTTGTTTCACCAACTTTTTCATCCTCTATTGCATCCACTTTTTGCGCCTACACTTGCATCAAATTTTGCATCATCTCTTGCATCCTCTTTTGCGTCATTTTTTAAATAATTTTTTGCATCCACTTTTGCATATTTTTTGCATCCCCTTTGTGTCAAGTTTTGCATCGAGGTTTGTGTCTAATTTTGCCTCTAAGTTTTCATCTACTTTTGTTGCATTGACTTTTACATCTTGTTTTACATTCTCTTTTTCATCTGTTATTGTGTCCACTATTGCATCCATTTTTCTTGTGCCATAATTTGCACCTAGTTTGACACCTCCCTTTGCCCCCTTTTTTCTTCTAAATTTGCATCCACGATTGAATCTTCATATACATCTAGGTTTTCATCGGCTTTTACATATATTTTTTCATCCCTTTTTATATCCACTTTTGCGTCAATATTTGCATTAGGTTTTGTGTCTCATATTGCATCTACTTTTGCATCGAATTTTGTTGCATCGACTTTTGCATCCTATTTTACATCCATTGTTGCACCCATGTTTACGCCCACTTTTACATCCCTTTTTGCATCTTATTTTTCATCTTCATTTGCTTCTTTTTCTGCATCTATCATTACATCCACTTTTGTTGTGACACAATTTGTGCCATGTTTTGTACTTACTGTTGTACCCACATTTTCTTCCAATTTTGCATCCATCTTCGCATCCTTTTTTGCATAAAATATTGCATCTATTTTTGCATCCACTTTTGTGTTGAGTTTTTCGTCTCATTTTGTATCTTATTTTTCATGTACTTCCATTGCATCCATTTTTTCATCCAATTTTGTTTATCCTATTGCACCTGTTTTTGCATCCACTTTTACATCCTTTATAACATCTTGTCTTGCATCTAACTTTGCATTTTTTTTGTGTCTATTATTATATCCACTTTTGTTGTGCTACGATTTGTGCCATATCTTATGCCTATCGTTACAACCCACATTTTCTTCCACTATTACATCCACATTCCTCTTTTGTGTCCAAGTTTGCATCAAATATTGTTTATGTTTTTTGCATCCCATTTTGAATCTACTTTTACATCCACTTTTGATTCATCCAATTTGCAGCTAATTTTGTGTCCACTATTGCACCCATGCTTGGCCCATGTTTACATCCCTTTTTGCATCCAACTTTTCCTCCTTTTTGCATTCAAGTTTGTGTCTTTTTTTTTTTTACATTCGTTGTTGTATCCACATTTGTTTCACCACAATTCATGCTAAGTTTTATGCCTACTATTGTTCCCATGTTTTCTTCCACTTTTTCATTCATGTTTGCATCCTATTTTGTGTTCAAGTTTGCATCAACTATAGCATCTACTTTTTCATCCACTTTTCTGTCAATTTTTTTTTTGTCTTTTTTTGCATCTACTTATGTTGTGTCCACTCTTCATCCAATTTTACGTCTATTTTTACCCCCATTTTTTTGTTCACTTTTGCATCCCTTTTCCAACACACATATTTTTTGCATTGGTGATATTTCTTATGACATTGAAAATTATGAACAACTGATGACAATGTCAATAATTATGACAATGATGATAATGAATATGATGATGATGACATGAATTGCGATTGTTATGATAATGACAATGATGATAAAGATGATGGGGGTTACAATGAAAATGATGATGATGATGCTAATGACCTTGGCCATTCTTCCCAATTTTTAAATGTTGTCATGGTCATAATCATAATCATTATCTTTGGCATCGTCTTCCACATCATCATCATCTTATCATCATTATCATTATTTTCATCTTGGTCATCATCAACAACAATAATGACATGAATGATGATTGTGATGTTCATGATGAAGATGACAACAATTATGATAAAAATTATATTAGTTATGATGATGGGGATGATGACAATTATAATGAAGATGATAATGGTAGTGATGATGATGATCATCGATCATCTCTAAAAAATAAAGTTGTTATTTCTTTTGCATATATCATGTGTCCTAACAACCCTTTTCGAGCACTCGTAACATTTTTTGGTTTGATGATAATGATATCTATAACTATGAACAATTGGCAACAATGTCCATAATCATAATGATGATGATGAAGACATGAATGGTGATTATGATGATAATGAAATGATGACAATATTGATGACGATGATGGTGGTGATGATGACGATAATGAAGATGATGACCCTCCCTCTAAACTAGGAAGGTACTCATAATGAGACAAAAAAGTACTCTCAAGTTGAAATATTCATATAAGAAGGGATCTGGATTCATAAGCATCAATGATGATTTACACCATCATAGCCGACATTGTCAAAATAACAAGGCCTTGACTAACAAGTTTATCCCTCCATTAGATTAGAGCACAATGTTGGGAGGCATAAATTTGGACACCACTGCCTCTCTAGGCACTTACCCCACTAGGATGTTCACCAGCTATGTCCTCACATGATCATTTCCTAATCCACTATCATAATATTTGACACCAAGAAATGTCGATCCTCATGACTATTTTTACCTTGGATTAATATACTTGACTTATGGCAGTTAGTCCTAGTCAAAGTACAAATTCTCAAAGAATATTGGTCTGAGATGTTTATCCAATCCACCATTCTCCCTACTGGTGTCTTTACTAGGATTATGATTGTTAGTCCTGGCCATAGTACATGACACATGGATAATATGGTGTATACCCTCACTCCCTCTCAACCAGAGAGGAAACATCCACAAGCATAAGCGTTTCTCAAGAATACCCATCATTTTCATAGAGAATAACATCATTAATTTGTTTTCATCGCATAATGCCTTTATGATTAAGCATTCATAGATTTGTGGCAAAATATTTCCCCTTTTGTCATTTGTGATGAAATAAAATCAAAAAGTGAAAGCCAAAATCATTAAATATACACTGTAATGATTTATTTAAGTCTAAACTCGAAGGTTGAAGTGAAACTTCATGTAAATGATATATCTATGAGTTGTGCCAAACTTATGAAAACCTTATTCCCTAAGTCCTATATATAAGAAAAAGAAAAAGAAAGAAAAATAAGGCCTAATGAAGGTAACTCATGTATTAACTCCCTCTTTGGAAAACATATGAATATATACTCCTATTCACAATTGATCACATGTTTGTGATGGTTAAATCATGAAGTCCTCTTTTCCCCTTGCATTTTCTCTTCATCATTTAAGCACCTAATTGAGGATATAGGGAATGTTTGTTGCCTAAGGGTCTCATGTCTACTCTTGGTTTACTTATGTAACACTACTGTCATTTTATGTGACGGAGCGAAATACACAAGTTTGTGGAGTTATTAGAACAGTGTATTAAGTTAGTCACCACACACACATGTATTACATATCATTGATCCACATCTGTGGGTTGGAGACTCATTGCTTGACAACTTTAGTGGGGACTACTTTATGGCTTTAATGGTATAGATTACAAAATATCTTGTTAAAAATTGTGATTCATTCATTCTTTTCCTCGAGACACTTGATAATATTGAAGTCACTCCCAATAATCCATGGAGATGGGGAGTATAAATTACTTGTGCTGGAAATAGAATTGAGAAATAGAGGTTTTCCATTTGTGATATTGGAGTCATAGACATTGGATACATGGCAGTCGTCCTCGATGTCAATTAACTAAAATTGTATTGTCATAATGTGAAAAGAGGTAAACATATTGGTAACATTGATGTCCTAATAATTTCAAATAATAACCATTCCACCCAAGTATCTCTAAGCATTAATCACTACTACTTGGAAATTCCTCCCCCATTTGCTAATTATATGAGGTAGAACCTCACTTAATATTTGTGTTTCTTATATCAACATTATTGATGGGTGCTTTGCGTACCATTTTTCTTTTAGGAGTATTTGTTTTCCTTTACTACTGAGGCCCCTAATGTTCCATGAGACTATTTTCATCAAGAATTTACACAGAAAGGAAGTATAATGTGACTAAAAAAAACATGTCTCAAGATTTAAGTGCTTGGAAAATTCCACTTCATGACTCCTATATTTCCTTAACCTGGGACCGAATGGTGAACTTGATGGCCTTAGGGAAATTGACCAATGAAAATCTAAAAAAGAGGTGACTTTTGACTTTATCACATACAATTTAATATACTAAAAAAATATCCATAACAATTTCATCAACCAATGAATCATTAAAAAAAATATCCAAAACAATTTCATCAAGCAATGAATCATTGCATTATAAAATACAATCTATAAACCTTTTGGGAATGTTTTGCTAAACCATGCTAAAAAACCATTATATTTAATATTAATATTTAACAATAATATGGACAATAACACATTTTGATAAATTAAATAACATGTTATCAAGCCTAAAAAATGTCACTAACAAATAACTATAAAGCATGCAACTAATGGAGGTGACCACTCAAGGCCACCGTAAGACAATTAATTTATTAAGACCAAGATTAATGGGGACAAAGATCTACAAAGGATAAAGGCAAACCTATTCTAACTTTATTGTTTTATTAGGTTCAAGATAAACATTCCAAGATATAATGAAGAACATAATTAGTTTTATTGCATTGAGAAAACCCAAGCACATTCTATAACTTAGCAAGGAAGAGATGTATAATACCATCTCAACGACACAACACATGACATTAAGTTACTTTTTATATATAATTTAAACTCCTATCATAAAATCACAAATTTAGCATGAATGGAATGCTTAAAATCCATTTTTATAAAAAACAAAATATAATTTGTCTTATAGAAAAAATACCAAAAACTAAATATATATTTTTAGAAAAAAAAATACTAAAACTAAATATATTAAAAAAAAAACTAAAACATAAGCAAACTAGAATTTGAATATGACACTCTTATTCACTTTCGGAAACTCATATGGTGAATGTGATCTCTTTATCCTCATCTATAGCTTTTTCCTAAAAAATAAAAGCATACAAAAGCGGGAAAGAGCCATAAAGCACAGGAAAGCTTTTTCCTAAGCACAAAAGCATCTAAAAAGTGGAAAAGGCCATTTTTATATGAGGAAACATTATTCACCCAAAAGATTTTGCCCAAATTGAATTAATGAGGAATTTGGGAAATTTTCATAGCCTCCACTTTACTATATATTGGAGGCTTGGCCATTGAGAAAATGATGGGAATTCTTGTATTGTCATGCCGTTGAGATCTATCTTGAGAGGGGGAGTTTTGGAGCTAGGAGTTGGGGGAGGTGTTGTTGCAACTAGATCTGATTGTTGTAACTTTCCTCCAACTCCTTTATTAATATAGATCAATTGTTCTTCCTTCCATATGTTTCTATTCATTTTTTACTTATTCTATTTAACTAATGAATATATGGGATTTGAATTTATATTTATTTATTCAATAATATTTATATGTTTATGATAGTTTCGATTATCAAGATATTATGATGTGAAGGTTGCTTTATTCTCTCTCTTACGTGAAGGACCAAGCTTTGGAGCTAGCTTAGAGGACTTCCTAGTTAGACTAAAAACTCCAAGAAGACCTGCATGCGAGGACTCACAAGAATTCCTTATATTTTTCTTAATCTATAATTTACATCTTGATCTACTAAGAATCTTGAACCTTAGAACAACCTTTCTCTTAATTGGTTTGTCCCAGGTTTCTAGGATTAACTGAGAGGGTTTTATGTTCATCTAACCGTGCATTAAATCCTACATCAAGATGATATTTAGAAATTGTAATATATTTCACTATGTAAATGAAATTAGTAAAATGAACCCACAGAGGGGGTCATAAATGGAAATAAAAGTAAAACTCTAAACAAGAAGCCAAAAGGGGATATAACCATGGATGCAAAATTGGGAGTGGAATTGGATGTTAAACTAGCCATCAAAACAAGATGCAAACAATGACACAAAAAGGGTTTTAAAGTAAAATTAAAAAAGGGTGAAACACTACACACAAAAAAGGGAACAAAATAGGGAATATGAAAGGATACCAAAGGCACAAACAAGGATGCAAAAATGGACACCAAAATGAGGATGCAAAGAATGGTGTAAAATTAGGATGCAAAATTGGGTGCAAAAAGGATGTAAGAAAAGACACAAAACAAGATGCAAAATGGGACTAAAAAAGGGTGAAACCGAGGATGTCAAAGAGGATGCATAACTAATGAAAATTTAAACTAAAATCTAGGTGCAAAATGAGATGCAAATGTGGACACAAAATGTGGCAGAAAAAATGATGCAAATTTGGATGCCGAAAAGGATGCAAAATTAGATACCAAAATGGATGCAAATTTGGACATCAAAAATGGTGCAAAATTGGACACAAAAGAAGAAAAAATGGTGAAAAAATGGGCATAAAAATGGCCCAAATTTGAATGCAAATTGAGATGCAACATTGGATGTAAAATGAGGTGCAACAAATAATTCAAAACTTGGTGGAAAAACAAATGCAAAAGTATACGAAAAGATGGCTCAAAATTGAACGTAACAATAGACACAAAATGGGATGCAAAGGTGGACGCAACACATGATTCAACATAGGATGCAAATTTAGATGCTGAAAATGATGAAAAATTGGATGCAAGAAATGGTGTTAAAAATGGTGCAACAAATGATGCAAAATTAGATGCAAAATATAGTGCAAAATAGGATGCAAAAAATGGAGATAAATAAAATGCAAAAGTGGATGCAAAAAATGGTGCAAAAATGCATGCAAAATTTGACACTAAATTAGACTCAACATATGGTGCAAAATTGGATGGAAAAAATGGTGTAAAAAAAGGCAGAAAAACTAGCACAAAAATAGATGTAAAAATAAGTACAAAATTAGAAGCAAAAAATGGCATAAGACTAGATGCAAAAATTAACACAAATTGGATGTAGAAAAATGCACTAAAATATGGTATAAAACTCGATGCAAATTACAACACAAAACTAGAAGCAAAGAATGCCACAAAAGAGGAAGCAAAAAATGATGCAAAAAATGGCACAAAATTAGAAGCAAAACCTGTTGTAAAACCAAATGCAAATCTTGGTGCAAAAAATGATGGAAAATTTGGCATAAAAAAAGATGTAAAATTGGGGCAAAAAATTACGCTTTAAAAATTGTACAATAGAGCTAGATTTAGCGCCAGGCTGCTAATCCCAATTGAGAAAAAAATGCATAAAAATCTAGTGCTAAATTTGGCGGAAATTGCCTATTTTGTTGTAGTTTCCTAAGCCTATGTCCATCCCTATAAACCCTTACAATGATATTCAATGCTACAAAGCCATGAGAAACTTTCCAATCTTCAGATCTAGCTCGAAGTTTTCTTGTACGAATGAATTCACAAGTGCCCAAAACCCCAATATAAAAAAATTACCAAAACCTGAGAAAGCCCAAGCTGCAAAACAAGGGTTAAAAAATTAAGTAATTTACAGATCTATTATACAAGAATATATTTACAAAATATATAAGTGTACAATGCTCAGAAGAATTTTTTAGAATAATTAATTTGTAGATTTTGATAATGGTTAAATGTATTTCGAAAAATAAATGCCAAACCAAAACCTTAGCGATGTTAGAAAACCATATAAAATATTCAGGATGCAAACATAGTCAGCCTGTGCCCATAGGAACATGGAGCCCAAGGGTTGGAGAACATGTAAACAATGTATAATTTCTCAAGAAAAAACCATTAGAACAACAATGAATCAGATCACCTAAGATAAAAAAAAAAACTTATCAATAGAATGTTCCTATCATCTACAATGAAATAACGATTTATTAAAAATTTAAAGGGCAATATAGGAATGTTCGTACCCAACGCACACCACAAATCAATAAAACAAAGACACTATGAACTGCACCCCAAAGTCTTTTATTATGATTATTCAAAATGTTCCCAGTGGGACAATAGCTTTACATCAGCGTTTACAGAGTTAGTTTAGCCATACATCAGATGACTTGAGACACAAATGACCTCTAATTTATAGATGAACCCTCTAAGAGGAAAATAACAGCTAGTTGGCTTGGTCCCTGTTAAAATAATCTCGGTTGTTGATAAATATTTGATAACCTTTTAATCTGTGTCGCCAAAATAATTATTCTTGAGGAATTTTCCAATTTCTCATTAAATCCATTTTTTATTAGCTCAAAAATAATTATTTTGAACTAATTTCCTCAAAATTTTGACCTTGACTTAACCACCAAGGTCCAAGGGTCCAAATTTTCTTGATATTTCCAATATTCGCTTGGTAGGGGACCTCCAAAAATTAACTTCTTTTAGACCCACGAATTTTTCCACTTGGGAAAATTAATTTCTCTAACATTTTAGTTTGACTCTAAACTAATTAATTTTCTGGCTTAGGATTTAATGCTATTTTTGCAAGAAAAATTAATTTATTAACTCATGAGGGGATTAAGTATTTTTCCACCCTCAAATATTTTAGCCATGGTGTCTAAGTATGAAGGACCTTTCACTAAAATATTTTTTACATAAGATTTTACAAATTCAACCATCAAAGGGGAATACCCGTTCGTTATAGACCCTCAAATAACTTACCCTTTTCTGTGACACAATATGATGTAGTAGACCAAGTGACTTGTAATAAAATAATTTAGCCAATTAGCTTAAATTATTCATAAATCACTTTTATAGAAGACTCAACTGGAACACTAGGACTCACCTAAAACTTTGATGATAAATTCCACGCTAGCTTTGGGGTGAGGCAGGATGGAAAAACTCTGTCGATCATTCGTGTTTAGAAACACAGTTAATCAGTGAGACAAGAATTCTCCTAGGATGAAATTCGTTGCCAAAATAATAGGCTTAACAAATTTTTTGCATAAAGACATGGTCTTACTAGCATCATTTACATTATAAATTTGCAAAATGGGTTTATAATGACTCAAAAAGTTGTTGGTTGATGATCCAGATCTTTGAAAAAAATTGGGGCAACCACTTCCTTATAATTTTGAAAAAATGTGTGCAACATCTATCTCCATGTGGGGACATGTTGCTTCTATGAAGGAACATGAGAATCCTAGAATCCTGTATCTAAGAAAACATAATTCCATCAAATAGATATCCATTCATAATCAAAACCATCATGAATATATAGAATATCTGCTGTAATAGAACAAATCCACTACAACGAACTGAAATATAAAACATAAGTTCTTAAAATAAAACTAAATAATGACATAAATGAAGAGGAGTAGGGTTAGAGATACTATACGAAGATTCCCTATGGCATCAAATGTCTTCAACATAGTGCATACTGAGCATCTCCCAACTTTCCAACAATTATGTGGGTTTCTTCTCGATGTGCCATGCCGGATCCCACATATTGAAGGACTCTATCTTATCTGAATATCGAGATGGTCCCGACCATCGAATGCATCAAACATCTTCCTTCTTATCTTTGGCCTTTTATGTTTTCTCTCGACAGGATACGATGTTGATGTTTATGAGACCAATGTGAAACTTTCTATCTAATTTGGACAACGCTTATATGGAAAATTTGGAACGTCCAAGACTTTTGTGACCTACTTTTCTTTATTTCCATGAACCTGATCAGTTATGATTGGTGGATCAACTTGATTCTGATCAATTTGCTTCTTGTCTGGATCATCTTCATTTAACAATTTGTTAATGGAATTAATGACTTCTTCATAATAAGATGAAGGTTGCTTCTGTGAGCTAGGAGGCTTGTGTTCTAGATCCTTTGGTCTTGGATGGAGTTCCTGAACCTGTGATTTTTCCATATCCGAAGCTTATTATGAAGAATGATTTGTTTGCTTCATATGACACTCATTTGATTAGAATGATCATCCTTCATAGCATTGATTTCTCTGGCATGATTTTCCTCCATGGTATCCATCTTATTCTGAAAGGTGATTCTCTGATTATACTTCATAACTTCCATAACCTGTAACCTGATCTGAAGAACAATTTGACTGGGTTGCATGCTGTTTATCACTTTATCATGATTTATTTGTATAAAACTCATTTCTTCCTTATGATTTGCTTCCATAGTGATCAAATAATTTTGCATGGTGGTCATATGATTGGAGTAATTTACTTTCATGATTTCTAGCTCCTCATCCGTTTTTCTTCTGTGGCCAATAATTTGGTATACATGGTTCTCATATCCATGGCGGGATATTCTATTAATATTTCTTGATTAAGTTCCATGGTTTTCATCATCTATGCTTGATTGAATTGCATGTCTTTAATCATTTGCTTTAGTTGCTAGATAAGATGCTTATCATTTTCCTTTTCATCATCAATATTAATTTGATCCTTCGTCCCTGCCCTTCCATTATAGAGGATTCTTCTTGCAATGACACAAGTGGATTCATCATGAGAATGGTCACATTGTATGCAATATGGCACATTTTGTTGCGGTATTTTCTTGAAATATTTTTTCGATAATTGGGTCCTTTACAACATCACTTTCATCTTTCTTCATAGTACTAGGGGCACAAGTCGAATCCTTTTGATCCGCACATCTATTTTGAAAGCATTGACGATGGCTTCTAAGGAATCAAACTAATTGTCAGGAAAATCACAGAATCAATTTCTAGCATCACCTTTCAAGGAAAGGAAAAAAAACTACTTCTTGACGTCTTCATGATTTTATGTAGTCACATGAGCATATCTTGGTAGGAAAGTTGTGAACCTCTTGATGTGATATGTAGGAATGGTTGCAACATTACCCGCGAAAGAAGGTAACCTGTCAATAGAAATTTCCAGAATATCACAAGGAATGTTGTAAAATGCAAAGGGGAGAACAAGTCATCCATGATGAATTTCTTAAGGGGAAAAGGAGCTAATGTATTTCAGAGGGATATCCTTGTTCAAGAAAACCAAGAGATCCACAAGAAGAGAGATTCAAGAAAAAATATTGTAAGAAATGAAAGAAATAGTAGCCACTTGAACATTAATCTCACTCTAAAACCCACAAGGCAAAAACTGAAAAGTTAGTTAGGGATAAGAAAATGAATATGAGGGAAAGCTTCATGTCTGAGAAAAATGAATGCTTACTAGAATGTAATTTGTTTAACTGAGATCTTAGAGCCTTTTCAGGATTAGGAGCGGGGTTAGTCAAGCTACCAAGATTTCTTCTAGAGTAAGAGCTTGTAAATGGACAAATAAGTGGAGTCTCCACCCAAATAGGAAACCAACCTAAATGTCAAGGTGCTAAAGGTGCATATGGAAGAGATGAAAATATTAGTGAGAGGAATAAAGATAAGGTGATGAAAAGAAGAAGAGATATAACAATGCCAAACAATTTTGTGTGGCATTGGAAAGATAAGGAAAATAAAACTAATTAGCAGACTAAGAAGAGTGATGATAATTGTCGTAACGACAAAGCCCAATAAATTAGTCCCCAACAATAGCACCATAAAATGTTTTTGCTTAGACTGTACAAGCACAGTGCGACAACGACTTAGGTCGAGGGCTATCACCCTAATTCCTAAACTCTCCATTCTAACTGTCTCCCAATAGTTGGTTATGGGGGGTAGTCCCTATGAAAGAAGGAAATGGGAGACAAGTTGGCAATTGATGAGTCTGGGAGACACAATTGAATGGCCTAACCACTTGGTTAATTTAGCAAGACTTAAGGATTAGATTTGATTCAGATGTGAGACCAGTGCCTTATGGAGTCAACTTCTTGCTTATTTCCAATTATAGATCAATTAACCGGATGTAAAATTGTTGCTTATATGCTTCAGTAACTTATTTCTATGCAAATCCTATGACCTAGGTGTGATGCAATAATCTTGTTTAGTTTTAGTTATATTCCTATTCTAAGTAAGACCCTCCTCTTAACTATTTTGGAACTAGTATTTACAGTAGGTTGTGGGATGGAAGCCAATGGGAAGCAATCAAAGGCTTGATTAATGATACCTCCCCCTATGGTCCAAACCCTTGATGCCCCCGGCGCTACATAGACTGTGGCTCTGACGACTGCAAGGCCACCGTGTTAACCACTAGAAAGGTACTAAATCCCTTAAGCTAAATTGAGAAAGGGTGGTCCTAAATGTCTATCAACCAAGCTTATGCTCGAAGGTATGTTATTAATGCAAGTAGACCTAGGATTAATATGCAAGGTATATGAGTGATTTCTTAGGTTAAGGTTGTTTAATGTTTAAGTATTTAAGTTCTGGTTAGATTTTATGACAAGAGTACTTAACAATAAATAGAAATACAATCTTATCACCAAGAAAGTGCCAATATTAACCAATAGATTAATCCAAGGATAAACTTATCTTCCACAAGATGTTTAACCAATGATATCAATTTGAAACACTTATCCAATTCAACAATGATGAAAATTACTTGAGACAATTTAAAGTCTTCCAAGATATTTTAACAAAGTAAATTCCAATGATCCTATGCCAATATTAAGAGATCCTCACTTAGAATGATTCACAACCATACAACCATTAATTCTTAAATATGACAATGCTTAAGATAGACAATAAAATTACCAAAGTCTCTTAAGATATGATGGTAAAACAAGACTATGCGTTTAGCAATTATCCAATGATTCCATAGCAATGTTCAATTAGATGCTCAACAAAAAATTCACGATGTTTGAGATTATTAATGATATTATCGATGCTCAATTAGGGACTTCCAAGATAACCAATGATGTCAAAATAATTGCTTATTCACTCAAAATGATTACCTAAATAGGTATTAGATTTAGCAAGTCCCTTAGATATTAGTGATGATTACTTGAAAGAATTAGGAACCAACGTTCAATGAGATCCTATATTTATTTAACAAGATGAGACTAGTGTTTTTAGATGTGAACTTATAGCTTTGTGGATCACACTTCACAAGGAAACACAATGTCAGATTCCAAATAACCTTTTCACAATAGTGCATAAAACCATGGGACAAGGAATAATTAAAATTTCCTATGTTACATGTGTTCCAAAATTTGCAAAATGGCCTTCAATGAACAATTAGGACAACAATAAATAATCTCATGAGAACAATGATCTAACAATGAATTACTTTTGTGCCAAATGCATTAGACAAACCAAAAATTGCTTAACTTTTCAAGAGCACATTCAAATGAAGATGCACACTATGAAATGATGCTCAAGTTACTATTATGAATCATACCTTACAATGTATTCAAAACATAGATAACAGTCCCCCCAAAATTTAGGATTTTGATAAAATAAAAGTGCCAATTTATCAAATTAATCCCTTAATATTTGAGGCAAATTGTGAATTATTTTTTAGAGAATTTATTATTGTTATAAAGTAATTTATTTACTGAAGTAAACAATGGAATAGTAAGGTTAGATATGGAAAACTAGCAAGTCCCAATGGCTAGAATGAAGCTAGGAAGTCTTCTCACGATTTCCTTGAGTAGCATGTCCTCCCACAGACATAAATCTTACCCTAATTTCTCTGCAAACAATGATTAAATCAGAAAATTAAGTGATTACCACAGTGAGGAAGAATGAGGGCAAGGTAGGGCTCAATGAGGCCAACACAATAAGGAGAGAAGGCCGAAATAAGCATGCATTGATGAAAGGGAGGCCTTAGAGGCCACGACAATGAGGGTCGAGGGAAAATAAGGGCCTGTGACAGGCTTGAGGGCTGATAGAGGGGAAATGAGGAGGATGGAGGCCAGAATAGAAGGTTAGGAGGAGAGATAAGGCCACGAGGAAGGGAGTAAGGGCTGGAAGAAAGGGCATCAATGGGGAAGGAGGCTAGTCTGAGAGGATAGGAGGAAGAGCAGAAGGATAGAAACCCACAACTAGGGTAGAAAAAAAAGCCTTAAGAGACAACAACTAAAGGGAGGATCCTCCTTAGGTTGTCGAAAAGGCTTGGAGGCCTCACGGCTAGTGTTAGAAGGCCCAAAAAATATCTGAAATCCTTAAAAAAAAATTGAATCTTACTTTAGATATCTGAATATGCTAGAACTTCACCACAAAACTCCATGACAAGGTTAGAAGATTCTCCCTCTATCTTGGACGTTGAACTTGGAGGGGAAGTAGGTGGTGGATCTTACCTTTCAAGGCCTAGATCCACCCCTATAAACCCTCACAATGATATTTGAGGTCAGAAAACCCTGAGAAACTTTCCAAATCTTCAAATCTAGCTCGATGTTTTCATGCACAAATGAATTCACAAGTGCCCAAAACCCCAATATATACAAAAAAACCCCAAAACGTTAGAAAACCCTAGCTGCAAAACAAGGGTTAGAAAATAAAATAATTTACATATCTATTATACAAAAATATATTTACAAAATATACAAGTGTACGATGCTTAGAAGAATTTTTGAGAAGTTTTTTTTGTAGATTTTGACAATGGCTAAATGTATTTCAAAAAATAAATGCCAAACCATAGCCTTAGCAAAGTTAGAAAAACCGTATAAAATATTCAAGATCCAAACATAGTCAGCCTGTGCCCATAGTTTGTGAATTTGGAGCCCAAGGGATGGGGAACCTGCAAACACTATATAATTTCTCAAGAACAAATCATTAGAACAACAATGAATCAGATCACCTAGGACAAGCCCAAAACTTATCAATAGAATGTTCCTATCATCTACAATGAAATAATGTTTTAATAAAAAATCAAGCCACAATATAGGAATGTTCGTACCTAACACATATCACAAATCAGTGGAAAAATGACACCATGAATTGCACCCCAAAGTCTTTTATTATGATTATTAAAAAGTTCCTAGCATGACAATAGATTTACATCATCTACACTAACAATAACAATAAGGGGGCTACACTAATAATAACAATAAGGGGGGTACACTAGTTTAATAGGGACCTAACAATCACCAAATGAAACTGTTGTAGAAATCCCATCCACTTATAATGCCTGGTTTGTTGTAGCTTAATTTGGGTGTTCATGTACTATAGTGGCTAATGATCTGTGTGGATTATTGTCTCCTTTCCCATAAGATAATGTTTCTGCTTCTTCAAAACTTGCATCAAGGCATAGAGATCCTTTTCATAGGTAGGGTAGTTAATAAATTCCCCATGAAATACTTTTGAAAGGTAGCATACATGCCTTCCTTCATGCATCAAGACTGCTCCCATAACATATCCACTCCCATCTGTATCACTTCAAAGGGATGTTGCAAGTTTGGGAATGCCAGAACTGGTGCTTGACTAATTTTCTTCTTTAGCTACTCAAAAGCCCTCTGCTGACCCTTTCCCCATTGGAAACTTTTGCCACTTGCCGTTATGGCATGGAGCAATGTTGCTACTACTAAAAATGAGTCTATGAATTTCCTCAAGTAATGTGATGCCCCAATGAAACTCTTGACCTCAGAAACATTAGCAGGAATGATGGCCTCCATCTTGGTAGGATCTATCTTAAAATCTCCTTTACCTATCACATACTCCAGATACACCAAAGATTGTTGTGTGAAACTCACACTTCTTGAGATTTGCTAGCAGCAAGTGCTTGTTTAATGTCTCTAGCACCTGCGTCAAATGTGAGATGTGATCCTCCTAGGTAGCACTATATACCACTATTTCATCCAAATAGACAATAACAAATGAATATATAAAAATGAACAATACATCATAATAATATTGATGTGATTAATTTGAAAGACATGCTTACTACATTATGGATCACAAAAGCCTAATATCTAACAATATATCATTCATTAATATCATAAATGTAGTTGGTGCATTACATAGGCCAAATGGCATGAGTAACCACTCATACAAACCTTGCATGGTTTTGGAGGAGGTCTTCTATATATCTTCTTCTTTGACTTGAGCCTGGTGATATCCAGACTTTAAGTCCAACTTGGTGAAGTACTTTTCTTGTTGCAATTGATGCAACAAATATTCTATCCTGGGTAGGGGGTATCTATTTTTTAGTGTGAATTTGTTCAATGCCATGTAATCTATACACATCTCCCAAGTCATTTCCTTCTTTAGCACAATGGTTATGGGTGAACCACATGGTGATGTACTTGGTCGAATGATAACTTGTTCGAATAGTTGTTGCAATTGTTTCTTCACCTCATTTTCTTATATAATAGACTGCCTATACAACATAATGTTTGGAAATGGGGAGTCTGAAAATAGCCGGATCTTGTGCTCCACTTCCCTCTTAGGTGGTAGTGCTCTAGGCTCTCAGAAGACATCCCTGTATTCATGTAGCAACTATTCCAATTGTTCTCTCAGCTTCTTAGTGCACCCTTCCAGAGATTCCTTGCCCCTTACTGACTCTTCTACACACTGATTTTCTCTTAAAAACAATACAACATATTTCTTGCTGGAACTGATCAATTTCTTGGCTTGGTTGGCACTTTCCAACAAATTTTTTGACTTGCCTTTGTGCGCGTTGATGATGAAGGATTTTCCATCCTTGATGAGATGATACTAGTTGGCTCTCTGCATGAATATTGCATCTCGCATGTACATGTAAGTACTCCCAAACATGACTCCACATACATGAAGGGGAACCACATCTAGTTCCATTTCATCAATAACATCAACACTAATGACAAATCTAATTTTGCACTATTGTTTTACATTCAACTCTAGATCCTTATTTACCCATCCTAGTGGATACAGGTTTGGATGATCACGAAATTCTAGCCCCAAGTTCTGGACCAACTATGTTGCAATGAGATTCACTTGCAATCTTGAGTCAAAAAGAGAATCAATCTTTGTCATCTTGACTTGCATCTTTATATGGAAGAGTTTGGTCATTTCTTTCTCTTCACGTTACTGAAGGCTACACAAATTAACCTCCTTTTGAACTAATGTATAGATGATCTTCTCATCCACGTCTAAGCTACTTTGAACTTGGTTGCTCGAATCAGTGGCCATGAGATTCTTCTTCTTCTTGTCTTTTGTTTTATTCTTCTGGTTTAGCTTTGGATGCAATTTCCAACAGTTGTCCTCTGTATGGTTATCAATATTGGAGCGGTTGTTGGGATCTTTGCATTGGTGTGTTGTGGCTATCATATTTTTATCTTTTCCCCCTTTCTTCTTCTTATTCCCCTCCTTAGAAACATCTTGTTTCTCCTTCTACTTCCATCCGCTTGATTGCGCTCTCGTCATGCCTATGTTCTCCAGGTATTGTGCCTATACATCAGCCTTGTCCAATAATTTAGGCTTGAAAATCATCACTTTCTCCCATAGATGGTGGTGTAGACCCCCCAAATACTTGAGGAGTACAACTGGGTTCTTTGGGGAGATACCTAGCATTATGGCCATCTTTTTCAACTATGTGGTTTACTCCTACACACTTTGTCGTGGATTTTACCTGAAGTAGTGGCGCTAGATCCACTGGTCCTCACGTACCCAACAGGGTAAACCTAAGAGTTAATGAGGGTTTTGAAGTCCTCCCACTTACATTGGATGTTATCCCTTTAACCTCAAGGTATCCTTGTGGCTCTCTCACCAAATCAGGGCATGACCCTCTAATTTCAATCGTACAAATGAGATATTTTGTCCTTCCTCAATTTGATGGACGCTGAAATACACTTCAAGTTGCTGCAACCAATGATTCAACTTCAGAGCATCATGGTATCTCTTTATGTCAAACTTTTCTTCCATTTTAAATAGGGGTTGTGATTGATTCATGGCACTTGAACTGGGCTGATATTTTTGGGTTCTTTCTTCAGTTGATTCTCCATTTCTTCCCGATCTGCTAATCCCCCTTCTAATTTGCCTCTTCATTTGAACCCCCATATTATCCAAATATCCCAAGCTTATTTCTTGGGGCCACCACGAGGATATTTACATGATGATTTATATTTGTGACTTCTTGTTCCAGCCATGAAAACCTATCCTTTGTAGGATCACGAGGGTCATTCAAAAATTTGTCGGCCATGATTGGGGTTTGACGATTTTTGGCCCTTTCGATCTAGATTCCTTGCAAATCCCCACAAAATACCCAAATAAAGTTTCTTTGATGGCAATATGATCCATAAACTATCGTGGATATTCCATTGGATAGTTCATCACAACATATGCAAATGAAAATTACGCAATAAATAGAGAACGAAAAGAATAAAATCTCAGACACACATTTGACACAAAATATGCTTTGGAAAAACCCTTCGAGATAAAACCTAGCTGGAAGGTGAGGCCGCTCCACTCTCTTTCTCTGAATGGAAATATGGCTACGAGTACAAAGAAGAATGGCATGTGGCCCGTGGGCTGCTACAATGCACAAATCCTCTCTATGTGCATAAGACAGAAGACCTTGTTCACTACATTTTCAACACTCCCTCTTAGCGAGGAAGGTACTTTTGGAAGAGGCTCTTCCACCTGGATTTATCTTCAACATTACCACATTATCCATTGCTACAACTGCTCCCTATGAACTAGAATACTTCCTTTCTTTCTCCTGCAAAACCTAAACTGAAGACCTGTTCTTTCGACCCATGCTCTGCAAGTATGCCACCTCATCATAAGTGCCATGTACCCCATGTATCTTTGTGGTTTCTTACTCTGGCTGAAGGTGTTACTGGGAGATCCAACTCTCTTCTGATTCTCCCCAAACAACTCTTCTGCCCACTTGGCTCAAACTCTCCCTATACTAGGAGTCACTGAATGAGTGGTTACCTCCACTCGCCTTGGGCTCTACTCCTCACCATCTTGAGAGTCGGTGTAACAACCAATTAGCTAAGGCTCAAATTGAGATACTGGCTAAGGCTCCAACTTGAGTATCATCTTCTTAGGTAGTCTAACCTGCTCTTTCTATAAGGACCCCCTTAGAGATCTGCTCTCCTTAGCCATCACTTTTCTACTTTGTGTCCTTCCTGCCTTTCTACTCAAGATTGGGCTTGTCTCTATCTAAAACTTGTAGATATTCTACATCCTCATGCATATATGCTTCTTACATCCAGAAGCTAGGTGCTTTAGGTAAGCCTTACCTCTATTGAAGATGATGTCATAACCCTTGTCCTCAAGGGTAGCTATCAAAATAATATTATGCTTTAGTCCTGGAACATATAGGACATCTTTGATATGGAGAGGATTATCTGTCTCCCTATTTAAAATGACATTACCAACTCCTATAGATGCATACATGCCATCATATCCTAGCTCAATCTGAAACTGCATGTCCTTCTCCTTCAGGTGGTTGAAATTATTTTTGTTCTCGGTCATGTGGAAGGATGCTCATAAATCAATATACCACACATTATTGTTTGTTGAGCTTGCCATGCAAGCTATCAATGAGAAATATTTCTTGAGCTGGGAAAAAATGCATCTACCTTTGCTAATGCAACTACATGATCCTTAATGGACTCCTTATTTTGATCAAGACACTTAGTGGCATAGTGCCCGATCTCATGGAAATAGAAGCACTTGATCTTGCTCAAATACTTCTTCTTCTTATTTCCCTTCTAACTAGACTTGGCCTCTCCTCGACCCTTCTTTCCATTAGATTTTCTACCTTTGATTTCAAAGGAAAAGTTCTCCTCATCCTTTGTCTTCATTGATTTACCATTTCTCATCCCTCTCCAAAATTCTTCTTGAATGCAGTCACTCCATAACCTTTTCCAATTGGGAAATTTTTCTGTGCCACTTGCTGCATCTTGGAAACTATACCAAGAGTTATGGAGGTGCAAAAGCATTGGACATACAAGGTATTTTTTTGCTACTATCTCACCCACACCACCTAGCTCATCCCAAACCTAAGTGAACTTTGAAATATATGTGATGATGGGCTCTCCTTTTCTTATTCATATACTTCTTAGATTTTCTTTGAGAGCAAGCTTCCTGGAATCTATGAAAACTTCACACAAATCTAATATGGCTTTAAACATCTCATATGTTGTCTTGTTCTCATGGAGATGATGAAAAATATAGTCTTTTATCCCCTCAGGAATGATCCTCCTCGCCTTGGTGTCATTCTTGTTATGTTGGGACAACTCACGGCTAACTGTTGGGGATCTTGAGGTGGAACTAATTGATTCTTCATAAATTCTATGACCCCATTATCTTCCAACACCACATATATCCTCTCCTTCCATGCACAAAAATTCAAGGCTCCCTTTAAAATGTGATCTGACCTTATTCCCCAAAACATCATACTGTTATCCAAGGAACCACTCTGCTCTGCTCTTCAAACTCTTGCACCATCCTTCTTGACAAATCTGCGCTCTAGACTAACTGATCAACTTGGTGTTGGTCTTTATAGTGACCTCCTCTCTGATACCATGCTTAATTTCCATGAAACTCTATAACTACTTAGATGAATAACTAAAAACTGAAACTTGTTTACTTTCACCAAGACACAAAGTTTCTTAATAATTCATATGTAGCAGAATAAAAACACATAGATAAAAACACACACACAAATTGACAAACTTTTCTCAGGAAACCCAACAGGGAAAACTTGCTTGCTTGATGTGGCTATTTTATTGCTTGTCCTTTGAGAAATTGAATCTATTACAAATAAATTTGTCTCTCTCGAGAAAGTGTTATGCTTCTTACACTAAATCTCAATTGATACAATTAATCTTGGCCTTTCTTGGTCACTAGTTGATCTTGGTTCCTGCAAACAATTTATCCTCTGCTACCTCCTTGACTTGCTCTGCAAACCCGACTGTCTCGCCTCAATTCTGCTCCTCCTTCCTTATGCACTTGGCCTCCTTATTCCTTGCGTTGATCTTCCATTTCTTAGTGCACTTGGCTCCTTATTCCTTGTGTTGATATCCTATTTCTTAGTGAACTTCTGGCCCTATTCCTTAGCACACTTGAGCTCCTATATTTTAGGACCCTAGCTCCACACAACCTGTGCACAATTATTTCTCCTAAATTCTAGGCACTTGTGCTCCTATTCTTTAGGAATTATCGTGCTCCACTTTCAAGGCTCCCTCTCATAATCTCACGAGCTCTTCTTTGTCTCACAATCTTGTCCACAAAAAATGTAATTTACTTGTGCCTTTTCCCTTCCTTTATAGATTCGATCCATGATAAATTAGGCTAGTTCAAATATAGAACTCGAGCTCTGATAGTGATTTAATTGAGAGTGTTACTCGCTCTCCTTCAAATCATCACTAGTGTTGTTAACCCACACTCTCTCCAATCAACATTGGAGTTCTAACTCTCTCTTCCTTCAATCAAGACTGAATACCCACCTCGTTCTAATTGAACTCGATCTACCAACCAATCCTATAGTCAAACTGATGAAGACTTCCACTTAATTGAAGCTCCAATTTTACACATGAACTCATGATGATTATTACCATAAACTGGAATTAAATCATCGCAACTGAAGTATATCTCCTAAGGACTACTCCAAGTCTTCATTGGCTAAGGTACAAGCCATAAGACCTTGCTCTCTACATTTTCAACAACAACAAAGTTTTCCATTGATTTGAATAAGTTTCGTCTGATAACTCATATTAATTTACATAGAAAAACTAGAGAAATGGTTTTCAAAGGTCTAACATATACTTCTTTAAATGTTTCCAAGTTGGAATTAACACTAAAAAAAGTTAGAAATAAGTTAAAGTAGGAAAAGGTTACAACCATAACTAAACAAATGGATATTGAATATTTGGAACATATTATGATTAGATCGGGAGTAAATCCAAATGATTCCATAGGTGTACAAGCTTTGATAAAATCTTGTGTCACTGGCATCCAGGTACTTAAAAGGAAACTTAAGATGCCAACAATTGAGCATGTTCAAACTTCTACATTAGAGGCTACACATAATGAAAAAAATAATTATTATATTTAATAATTGAACATAATAAGAAACTAGAGAATTATGCACAACAAATTTAAGTTATCACCAAGGAAAACTCAGAACATATTTGTACAACAACACCTTCAACACTAGCAGCACCAGAGTTTGACCCTTCAAAAAAGCTTGTTGAAACAATGTCAACATTTACTATTAAATATATTGAAATTAAGAATCTCAAACATATACTAAATTAAAAAAATATGAGATAGATCACCTCACAAAGGAAACAACTAACAAAAATTCAACCATTAACATTGCTTAGGATTTATAGCAAGATTACAAAAAAAAGTAGGTTGGTTGAAAGACTTACTAGTGGGAACACAGTCTCTGTGTGAAGCAAAGAATTTTTTGTGGGGAGATATAGTATCCAGTGCATCATACACATAGGAATAATTTAGGACCATTAGAGAAGAGTCAAATTTGGTTTTTCAAACTAAATGAGCTATTAACAAAATTCATAGGGAACTAGGAGATAAACCCTAGATTTGCTAATAGAATAATGAATTTTATAAACAACAAAAACCAAGGACAATTGATGTATGTGAATGTAGATGACAAGACATATGTAATGATGGAAGTTAATAAAGTTTTAACCAAGAGGAATTTTGTACAATAGGCTCAAGATAAATGCATAATTGTTAAGAACGAAGTTGATTCTTTTAATTCTAGGTTCAATGTTTCAAAGGAAATGGGCTTATATTCATGTTGGGATCAAAATGAAAGTCTCATGTCTCTATATGCATACAGTGAGATTTTATTGAGAACCAAGGAAAATTCTAGTAAATTTTCAAATATGGGTGGAATGTTGAAGGGAAAGGCTCCTTCACTTTCCTTTTTGAGCACAAAGAAGATAGGGATTTGAGCTTCCGAAATGGATCATATTTCTGAGAATTCAAGGGTCGTATTTGGACATATGGATATTGAATTTTATCTTGGAGAACGATGTCCCATATATTGTTCTAGTTTGGGTCAAATTATCCCATCTCCCTCTTCATTGTTGGGATGAAGATATGCTAAGAAATGTTGGAAATCCACTGGGAAAATATATAGATAGGGAAACGATTAAATATTCGATGTATGCATGTGCTATTTTTTGTGTTGAGGTTGATTTAAATAAAGGCCTTCCTTAAACAATATTTAGATAATTGGTCATCTATCCAACCTATAGGTTATGATAAGATCATGTTCAAGTGTAGGAATTGTCATGATTACATGGACTTCACAAGAAATTTCCCCAAAAAATGTGAAACTGTAGACATCCAAGAAGATGAAGGACAATGACAAACTTAGAGGAAGATAAATAATGTGAATCGTTAGGAATATAAGAAAGGTCAAGCCTTCGAGTCTCATGAGCCTCACACCTCGTCGGGCAAGAATCCAACGAGTTTGATCCAACAGGAAAGAGAAGTAGACTTTGATAAAAATCCCGATCAGTGAACCCATTCGCGTCTTTGGAGGGTGATATTGAAGAAGGAGACAACTTAGGAAGCAAAAAAGGAAAATCCTCATAGGAGGAAAGAAGATGTATATCAAATGGAATCAGAAGGACCCCTAGATCTAGGAGAGGATCCTCCCCTCCAAGCTATAGTGAAGGAACAAAGATTTGAAGAACAAGAGAATTTGATGTGTTCGAAAGCAGGAACCATTCCACAAGAACATTTTGTTTAAGTAGAGGATTAGTTAGAAAATGAGGTGGAAAGAGATGTTGAGGGTTCAAGAAAAGAGTTTTTTTGTTCACCTAGAAACATAAGGAATCGTTAGGAATATTTGGTTTTTGGATTTATAAACAAAAAATTAGAGAGTGAAAAAGAAATCTATGAAAACCCACATAAGAAAGCAAGTCACCACACAAATAAAGATGTTAGAAGTGCCATGCAGAGAAGGATAAATAATTAGGTTCTCAAAGGTTATTGGAAGAGGACTTTCAGACAATCCTTAAACAAACCCAAGTCAAGGAATTAGAGGCAAAAAAAGAAGCCACATTTGGAAAAAGGGAGAGAAAGATTGATGGTTATTTTGCATTTGTAAAGAAGGTTAAAGAATGCAATGCTTCCTCCTCTCCATCCCTTTTCAGAATTTTTAAAGAAATATTTAGGTCTGTCACCCCGTTTGACAAGTGATAAGAAAGACTACATAGGATGAAATTCCAATTTCCAGAAAGTTTCAAGATTCATTGATATAATATGAATGTCATCTAAATCTCAGGGAGTCATCCATAACTAGGATCAATGAAGAGGAGACCTGTTCAAATGATTAAAGAAACCGAATCAATATTATGAACAAATTTTGCTATTTGTTAGACTAGTTTTGGCATACCTATAAGTGGAATAGTTGTAGGATTGCTTTATTTTGTTTGAAGGAAATATGTAAAAAATTATGTACGTAGATGAAAGAGGAGCTCATGGGCTATATTGTCATATATTTGGATGATGCAATCACTTTGAGCATTTAGCGCAAATATTTTTAATAGAAAATATATTCTCACTTCTTGTTTTTTTGTTTGTTGATCTAACCCATCGAGATTTGAATTTGGAATCTCATGCTTTACATATTACTTCATAACAAGACAATCACCAATTAAACTACATTTCATGAGCATATTCTCAATTCTTGTTAAAAAAATTAATAATAAAATATTATTATGGTTGATTTTTCCTTAAGTTTATATAAGACAATTTATCATTATTTTATTATGATATATAATAAAGCAAATTTTTTTACTTGCTAATATTTTTAAATATATTATTAACTTGTTTTAGTATATTCAAATAAATAAACTCTAAACTAATAAAAAAAATTAACTTTTATTCCAAAATTAAAAAAAAATTCTAAATCAAAACAACAATAAGAAAACTAATATACTTTCTTTATCTTTAATAAAATTATATTCATTTTAACAATATTTAACCTATCCTTTATAAATTATCTATTTATTTATATAAGAAATAACCAATTTATAAACACTAATTTTTTTATATGACTTTAAAACTCTATACTTTTGTTTGATGATTGCAATATTAATTTATTTATATAACAAATAACCTAATTACAAACCTTAACGATATATATATGACTTTACAACTCTATACTTTCGTTCGATGGTTGCAATATTTATGCACATATGTATTTTATTGTGAGGTTTTTGTGGGTGACATTGTTGAGATTCGTCGTTTTCGACAATTTTATAGAAAATATCAACAGTGTGTCTTGTTCAACTCTTCCCATCACGTTTTCCAAAACCACAAATTATCGTCAACGTCGCTATATTTCTGGGGCCATGGACAATGATGAAAATCCATGGGATATGAATGAGATTGGAGTTTCACATCTTAATTGTAGGTTTTAACTCCGTACATAAATTATTCGCATAAGAAATCTAAAAAACATAAAATAAACAATGGCGAAAGCATAAAACATAAAACAAATATACACAAATAATTTTCTCCTGAATCTGAAAACCAGGAGTACCAGATTTATTTTTCATTGTGTTCCTTTCAATGCTACAATACATATATACATGTTTTGAAGCATCCTTAAACTCCAATCCATTAACCTTAGATTAGAACATAACCGTAGTTCCCTTGACCGGATCTCCAAAATATCATGGACAAAAAACTGTCATGCCCAAAACCGTGTGCGAATCCACGTACAAAACCATAAACATGTCCGCCCACCTAATATAAAGTCCAAAATTTTTCCCAGCGTGCCGCTCTGGAACCTGGGCAAGGGGTCTTCCGCTTCCCTGCTTTCCCCGACAGCACCCCAGAGCCGCTCTGGACCCTGTGCAAGGGGTCTTCCGCTTCCTTGCTTTCCCCCGACAGCACCCCAGACAGCATACAGAGGGAACTGCTGCCCCCGTGTGACTCTCCTGCGCATAGCCCAAGACTACTTTCTTCCCTCTTAGTTCTGATAAAGATATTTGGCAATGGCAGATCAACACACCCCAGACTCCAGAGACCTCATATGATAAGCTTTGCAGGTGCACCCATACCCAACGACAATGATGGTATTCGTTCCATCCTCGTCGAATAGTGTTCAAGCAAACTCGGGATTTGCGAATTTTTTAGCTACAGCAAGAGTGATTTCCTGAGTTCTAAAAGCGCAGTGAAGCTCTTCATGAAATCTGAATTCTACCTTCACCCTACTGGTGACACCCCTACTCGAAGATCCCTGTTCGATTCGCTTATAGGCCGATGCATTCCTATGCTGTTTGATCCCCTTATAGCATGTTATCAATATCCATGGTATCTTCCTGCTAATGAGGGTTCCTATTCAGTTTATATACCAAAAGAGTCTGTTAAAGGAAGGAAGATAAATGTTATAGAGGCTCTACAGAAAATCCAGAGGAACAACGAAACGCAATAAGAAAGACCATAGTCCAGGAAATTATGCCTGGTGTGGTATATGGTGAACCAGATTCAAGGTTTGATGAATTTTAAAATGCTTTTATGATTTCCTTAAATAATATTCTCTAGAGATTAGAAAAGGTTGGTACCTTAACGAATTAATCCAAGACTGAAGCCATTTGATCCGTCATAATTCCATTTGTGGGAAGACAACGGAGGCATGGTAAATGCAGAGAACTCTACAAACAACTAAAGTTATGTATGGATTCTTTTGGGTTGGGGATGCATAAACAATGAGGCGTTCACAATGTTTGTGTTCGAAAACGAAACCATCGAAATGGATCAGCTAATTGTTATAGCAAAAAAAAAAAAGGTGAAGGCTTTTATTTTGAGGGTGTGCGCAAGCGTCTAAGTGCTTCCACTAGAAGGTCAAGATTAGAATCCCATCCCTTTTCTGATCATGGAAGTTATCTTAACTTTTACGCTTCCCCTTCAGCCAAGCCTCCATAAACATTTGAAGGCATTCAACGTTGCCAAAGGCTAATTCTCCAGGAAAATTCAGATGATGAAATGATTATTCTGTAAATACAGAACAACGATTCCAAAATACAAAACAACGATTCCAAGACACCTTTTGGCCAAGAATTTCATGTGACCATCGTGCCACACAATCTGCTACTCCAGCCTCCACAAATTTCACAAAACCAAAGCCTCTATGTCTCGACCTCCTTATATCCTTTGGCACACAAACATCTAAAACAATGCCAAAATTGCTAAAATATTGACGAAGATCTCCAATAGTTGCCTCCTGTGAGAGCCTTCCAACAAAAATATTCTTGTCCATGCCTCATGGTGGTAGGCCAGAAAAACCTCCCGAACCATACCTTGCACCACAATCAGCCATGCCATAGGAGGACCCTCCAATCACATCACCGGTTCCATATAGAGGCCATGACTTTCCACTGTAATAGCCACTTTCTATTTTTGATGCATAACCATCTCTTGTTAGCTTAAAAACAATTCTATAATGCGGAATAAACACGTAAAAGAATCGAAAACTTGAATGCCCAAGAAAACATACCTCCCACCATTGATACTATAGATGTTGTTATTCACACTCCGATGCATATCGTACACAACTGCATAGATCTTTTACACCAACTCAACCACTGCTCTCACAATTTGGAAACGCTAGGATCTTTCCTCTAGAAAACAATGAACGAAGTTTACAAGAGTTAGATGGCTACAAGATGCCAAGGGGCCTTCAAATACGATCTGAAAGCTTATAGCAGATTTATCCTAAAATTTGCAACCACTTGCCACAAGAAAAACTCGTGCAAGAGAAAGAGGGTAAGTCTCCTTCAAGTCCATGACTCGCTGATATAAAAGGCAAACCTTTGAGAGCTCACGGCCAACAACATAACGAGGGCTTAAAAGGTCAAGGTGGAGAGATTTCTCCTAAATCGATGGTTCTCAGCGTGCAAACAAAAATAGGAAAGCCTCCAGCTCTTGACCACGCTTAAGAAAAACGTAGTGTGAATTTTTTCTATGGAAGAATGTAGCCTTTCTAAATAGAAACCATTAACTAATTATTCTTTTAACAAGGAAGTGACATTTCTTCCTTAGCTTGCGCTTTTCACAGACTTCACAGCATCAACATCTGAAACTTCACTGTGAGAGCACCACGCAAGCTTTCCGTGTGGCACTTCTAAGCTCTGCTCACTCTAACTTGATGGTGTAAGACTGAAGGGGATTGAGTTAGTGAGCTTGGGATCAAACAAAAGTATTTATAGTCAAGTTTCCATCAAACTTCTGTTGGCTATGTGTCAAGTGTTTCACAAATCATGGTAGAGAACTACAGAAGGAGTAATGGACCACTCCAGAAACTCCCAACCAAAAATTAATTTAACTGTAGATGATTTCCTTAATTATTGTCAGCTGGAAAGAGAAGCTCTCTGATAAACAGTTCGGTGGCAAACAATTTTTCTGATAGTCGGCAGCCGTTGAGCTAACATCTCTAAGTCTTGAGCTTAGATGGTCATATATTGTAGTAGAGCCCAATGCCCCATTTGAGTTTCAACATTGATATATGCATTGTATGCACCATACCCAAAGGAAACTAGTTTTGTCCACAGCTTTGTCGGTTCCTCCTTTGATGTTGCTCAATCCACTGCAATAGTAGCTACACCCAACTTATTCGTTTCTGACATCAACTTGTCTACAAGTTCTGAGTTTTCAAAAGTGATAAAACCAATTCCACGATTTTTTTTTTGAGCCTTTTTCCTTGGGCATATATAAATATTCAATATTCCAATATTCATCAAATATTTTCAGAATGCATCCTCCCTAACAGAAGGAGGAATTATAGCCACAAATATCCAAGTAATCTTCTCCTTGGGTGTATCCACTTTTAATTCTAATGTACGACCATTTAGAACATGTTCACTGTCAAGTGCTTTCATAACATCTTCAACTGAAGAAATGTGGCATATAACCAAATCCGCGAGAACAACCAGTTGCACGATCCTGCATAACAATCACATCATCCAGTTCTCCAAACTTGATCATATCATCCCAAGGAATACCAAGCACAACAAGTTTCTTGTCTCTTGCCCACACTGGTCACTGGTAGATACCATTGTGTCGGTGTTCGCAAGTGAAGTGATTGGACGATAGAATAAACTATGTAGTCTCACCCCTCTCACACTCTCATTGCATGATCTTCTTCACTCTCGTTGCCTTCAAAACCTCACTCCTCCTAGGATCTACAATAGATGGATATTGGAGGCTTTCCCTTGCCATGCTCGAAGCATGTCCTCTTCGTCACTCTCTCCTCTCACACTTCGCTCACGTGGGACCTCTCTCAAAATCATTAGTTGCGTGGTTCTCTTTTCCTCTATTTCAGGTCTTTCCAAAGTAAAAATACTAATGAAGGTGAATGTAAGGCTACTGTATGGTTGACCCACACCAAAAATACCTACTCTAATGAGGTCGTTGTAAATGTTAGAATGGGAAGTGTTAAATAAGAAGGGGAAAGAGAGAAAAATAATGTTGTTATAAATATCAATATGGGAAAATTTAATGGGTTCTTTGTAATTTTATATTTACAAAGAATAGAAGATAAAAACCAAATCTTACACCAAGGAAAATTCATATGATGATATTAATTCTATTGCAAGTTTTGTTTGAGAGCTGGTGTTTTCCCAAGTATGTATTTTTTATTTTTTCAACAAACATTACCTTCATCAAGGCATTTTAAGAAGCCACTGGAAACACATAGGTCATAATCAAAATAAATTTCATGATGTTCAAATTTGCTATTTTGTGTATCCCTGTGCGTTATAGTGGAATTTATCTCCTCTTCCAAAGGGTTCCAAAGTGAAGAGAACTATGTTCATTGCTGTATTCTTGTACATTATAGTTCCACAGACTTTTGAAACAAAAAATTGTTGGAAAAGAATGTATGAAGTCCTTGATACATGTAACAGGGAGTACATAATCTACAACTTTATCCTTGAGGAAATATTTATTTCACATGCTCCCAAATTCCAATAGGCATCAAGTTTTCAAAATTTCCATGTTTTGTTTGAAAACAAATTGTAGTCATTTTCAACCTATCTAGTCCTCCAAGCTTCATTTTCTAAAATTTGAAACAAGAATTGGAGCACTTAATACACTTGTTGCCCATCCAAAATCACAGCATGATAAAAATGCTCAGGGATTCCTTAAATTGTAGGAGAGAAGGACACCGATTCAATTCGTTTAGGATTTTGAGCACCCATGAAATGAGTGTTTCTCAATTGCTTTTTTTTTTTCCTTCTTTCCCATCCAAAGAGCTTCTCATTATAATCTCCACGTTGTTGTTAAGAGAATGTGGTAGAATATCACAGTGATGTCTCCTCAAAGATTGCTTGGATTAGTTATGAGTTTGGTGATAGAAATATGATATATTACATATTCTATAATTCACTTTTACCCACTTGGAAAGCTCTAATTTAACAATACTTTAGCCTTTTGTTTCCACATGCCTTCCAGGTCCATATCCTTGTTTCTTACAGGGCTACCTCTGCGTCACTGTACATTCATCGACACTTCTATCGACAAATCTTTGCACCCTTTTGCTGCAAATGCTAGTTTAATAATTGTTAAAGAGAATTGAAGGAATGGAATTAACCCTTCAAGATGTGCGATCCCATTTCCAGTGCCCCATTCTCAAATTGTGCCTCCACAAGGTTTGCAATATGTACAATAAACTTTGTTATGTCTTTAATTTTAAAGATGCTGTCAGGGTCCTATAATTTATAGGATCTCAACGTGATTGAGTATGTCACATTTTGCAGATTTTATATTGTTCATAGATCTCAATATTCAATTGATTTCCAAAAAAGAAAAGAAAAGAAAAGAAAAGAGGGTATTAAAAAAAAGAGGAAGAAAAGAACAAAAGAAAAAAAATGAAAAGAAAAGAAAACCCCAAATATTGTTCAATTCATACAGTCTAAGCATGATTGAACAAATTTCAATTTCTGTTGATAGGGTAGAAAATAAAGATCTACCAAACAGTTCAAGTTTGGCAAATTAGTAACTAGATAGAAATGAAATTGGTTGAACTGTTCAATCTGGAACAATAGGAGAGATAAGTGATAGAGTAGGCTAGAAAAAAAAAGAGAAAGTGAAAAAGGGTCTGAAGTGCAAATGTACCCTGCAAAAAGGAAAAAATGTTAGATTAGAAACAAAGGGTAGGTAGATTGAAAGAATTATAAAGGGAAAGGGATATGAAAATTCCTTTTAATGTTTTATTGCATATTTCATGTGTTTTTCCTAATAGAAATTAAAAAAAAGGATAGGGGTCTTATACTATACTCTTAACTTTATTCTATACTCCGCCCCCCATTTCATTTTCCAACTCCACCACCCACATGCTCGTCACATCAACAATTACCCACCCCACGCTTTCCATCAAACCTCTGCACTCCATGATTTATCCAATGGCCCATATGAGTTTCCACCCCCCCCACCCTCCAAATGTTAATGCCGGGGGGGGGGGGGGGTGGTGTCTGAAATCAATGGTTTCTCTCCACTTACGTTTTACGCCATTGTAATTTCTCACCCCCCACTAATTGAACTTACCACTCCACAGCCCCTCCAAAAACTGGTTTCCGCTTTCAAATAAACCACCCCTCTATCATGACCGTTCACCAATACTGCCACTTCGCGACGCCATTCGGTACCGTCCACCTATCAGCTCCATTCCTACACTATACTGTTGCACATTCAATTCGCTGGACCGTTAGCCAATGGACCCGTGCCACTTTATTCCATTGCAATGGGAACTCTTCAATAATTTCAAATGCATCATCTCTCACTCATTTATCGAATTTTGATATGTCCTCTTTACTTACAGGTGAAAGTGAAAGTTTGCTCAAGCATACATAGAGAAACAATTAACACAATGAAATATTAACACAGTTGAAGAAAGCTGCACTTGTCTGTGTTTAGCAGGCATTCCCCTTCTTGAATCTTGTTTTCTACTCATTCCCTTTATGTTTTCCCTCTCTGATTTCCTTGTTCTTCTCATCCCTTTCTAAGTACAGTTCACCTACAAATCCAAAGATAGTCCAGGTTTAAAATTTGTAGAAGATAACCATGCCACAAGAAGAAAGCACAGGAGCTGTTCAATCCAATCCAATGGTGCACCCACCAGTGAACTTGGATCATATTCCACTTGCAGATAGAGATTTTAAGATATGTGAGACCATATCCGAATTTGACCTCTTTGACATCTACTGTTGGTGGGAGGATAAATTCGTTGATAGAATGAATGATATAGGACTCTAGGACACAAATTTTCCTTTCTACATTTTTCCTAAAACCCATAGCTGCCCAAAATTGATCAGAAAATGCCAGTCCTTCTATAGCCCATAACAAAGAGTAGTAATAGCCCCTGCAGGAGAAATATTGTTCACCATGATGCTAAATCCATAATGCAGATGATGTAAGCTCCTATCATTGAAGGAACCACTCCTTTTTCCCATGAAATCCTCAGTGAAATGTACAAGAGACTAGAATTTTCCAAAAGAGCTAAAACCCTAGAACTCTTCATGACTGAACATACCCCACTGCCTAGCAGAAATCCCCCATATTCCTCCTTTGCTTTCCTTGATAGAATCGGGAATATAGTCACTGTACTATCATATTTGCTAGGCTATTATTAAGATCAATGGCTTGATGAGGCCATAATAGGTTTCATGTCCATATTGTCATCTGATGCAAAGCCCTCTATCTTGTTTAATTTTAGTCAGTTCTTGGCAGATACCATCCACTAGCAATTCATAAATTTCACCACAGAGGAAGTGTTTCAATATTCTTCAGTATTTTTTTTTCCTTTCCACTGGAAAAATCGTAATCTTTTCATTGAAAATATTCTTCAGTATTAGTGTACATGTTTGTTTATTTTTAGGCAGACAAATTTCAGTTTGTAATGAGCAAGTTAAATGAAGAAGGTGAAACCCAATCTGTCATCTTCTAGACAACCTTGGCGATAAAGAATCAAAGGGACTCCACATACAAAACATTCATAGAAATGTTTGTCCATCTAGCTATGAGCCTCCTCAGTGGTACAACAAAACCCAGAATTAGTGAAGAAATTAAAAGGATATTGCAGCTGACAGACCAAGAAAGAACATGAGATTGCTACGTGTACCAAAACTACATAGAATTAAGGGTATATGTATGTGAATTGGCCCCTTACAAGTTGTCAAACTTCCTCCCCATTAGGATCTTTGCACTTGAGTATATCAGGCAGATGATCCATGCATATGAAGTACATGTTGTAGCAACAAAGAAGAAGTCTTAATTTAGGATCAAATCCCAGATTGGCCCTTTTATTTTCAACAATAGGGCAATAGGTGAGGAGGTTGACAAGAAATTGAAAGAAATGAAGTTCACTCACAACTTCACATGGTCCTATGACCCATGGGGCATCATCTCCAAGAAAAAGGTGGAAAATAAATCAACACCTTATATTCACACTCACAAGCCTGAAATAGAGAAATTCATGAACCAGATAGAGTGGATGCCCAAAACCTTGCAAGAGGCTGAGGAGAAAATACTTTCTTCTTCAAGTGCATAGACTCCTAAGCAGCAAAAAAGACAAAGTATAGAGGATAGACCAGAAAAGGGTAAGGAACAGGAAAAAGAAACAACTGGGAAAAGACTCAGAGAAGATCAGTCACCTGGGACTGATACTTCTATGAAAGAGTTTAGACTGAAATTTAGGAAAAGGGCTAGGATATGCATGGACATGGACCTAGGCAAGGAATCACCACAACAAACAATTATTAATCTCAGTGATATCCCTGATTCATCTCCAGCAGGAGGTCAATCTTTTCCTACCACTTTAATCTCAGAAAGGCAACAAACTCTCCAATTTTCCACATCTGCAAATGTAACAGGAGAAAAGGAGGAGACAATTTTTTGATCTTTCAAAGAGATAAAGATTAGAAATGAAATGTTGAAAAAAGTACTTATGCTTTGTTTTGGAAGCAAAGTTCTACTTCTCAAGGCAAACTTCTATCAACTTCCGATTCAGAAAAAGGAAAAATGCATATGGCATTCCTTGAAGCACAAACAACAGAACCTAAAACTCTCGCTGATTACAAACATACCTCCTTTGAATTTGATGCTAGAAATGTTCATCCTACTGATCAATTGGAAATGCATAAGCAAACAAGTGAGATGATCTCCTCCAATCTAACAAGTACTTCTATGAGTTTGTTTAAAATGCAGGTGGCTTTATCAAATGCTCAATCTTAGCTGAAGATGGAAAATATTTCATCCCAATCAAAAGATAATAGGATTAATTCCTTCGAAGACTTAGTGGTGAAAATTGGATATGATCCATCAGATGTGAAAGCAGTAGAAGAGATAATTAAGAAGAAGGAGACTAATATAGCCACCTTGAGAAAACAACTCAAAATTCCTGACACAAAGGATCCCTTGACCAAAGAAATAGAGGAAGGTAGAAATGATGAAACTGATAATGGAGCAGTCACTCCAAATAAAAAAAATGGAAACAGAGATGGAGAAGATGGTACAAGAAGAAAAAAGAAACACAATTGTCCATCACTACTATGGAGGCTCTTCCTCTTACAACTACTCCAACAACAACTACGATAGGGACAAGAAGCAAAACATAACAACTAGCCAGATCCATGGAGAGCATGAATCTTCAAATAGAGGAAATCAAAAGACTGGAAACTCAAGTCAACGTTTTGTAGGACCAGATTAAAAGCGCTGAAAGTGCACATTCAGTATAAATGCAGAGGGCACGAACATTAATAGAAAAATTGCAGAAATCTGAAAAGGAATCATCAATTGGCAACACTCTAGGAAGGGTGAAGGAAATCATTTGGAACAATATCATCAATGGCATGAATGAGATGTGGCCCAACATCCAAATTATATTTGAATAGAAGGAACTAGTTGAAAAAGCTAAGGAGGCTATTTCAACCACTAACCTAGAGCTGGGAGACATGCCAGCAACATCCAACATAATCATCAAATTTCTAAATTCAAAGAACAGGTATGAGCTAGAAGAGTTGGGAGTAGCAGACAAAACAAAAACTATTCTACAGGTGAAAAAGGTATCGACGAAGAAGAACCCGACTGTACAGCTTGAGGAGAAGTGCCAGAATTTGGAGTTGACAGTAAACAAATTTTTCAATAGAATTGAACCTTTGACACAAAAGGGACTCCCTTCTCTGTTTGTCATTAATGATAAACTCATGACCAAATAAGATTATGTCAAGAGGTTAAAGGACATAGTAAAGGATGTTATCAACCTCTCCAATATTAGAGGCAACATAACAGGAAGAGCAATGCTAGAAGCTAGCAATAATCCAATTTCAACATGTTTTCGCAGTGAAGCCTACTTTTGCGCGATATATAGAAATAGATGAGATATACTGCAGGTTGATCAAGGTTAAAATCCCAGATGAAGATGAATGGAGTGACTTGTGTGACTACCAAGAGGAACAGGACAAGCAGGATTGAAGGAACAATGCAGAGCTGAGTCAACACCCAGCCGAGTCAGCAAAGCCAACACACCTTATTAAAGAGTAGCCAAATCAGCCACTACAACATAATTGATTACCCAACAATGACATTCAGAAAAAAGGGACCAGATGTCCAAGTTATCTCATCGTGACCACTTCGTGGTTACACTAGTCAAATTTTAGTTTCGTTGTAATTAATAACAAATTACCAAGTGTATATGACAGTTGTTGTAGATTTAGTTAAATACCAAATGCATTGGAAGTATTAGGGTTGGGACCTAAGCAACTAAAAAACTTTTCTTTTTTGGAGCACTGTAATTTTGGAGCTGGAGCATTGATAATAAAGACCGTTTGCAAGATACTTGAGCTGTTGTTTATCTCGTGATGTTTTTGTTTCTGTCTTAAATGTTTAGTTGTTTCCTTCAATGTGCATAATTCAAATCTTGTGGTAAAACATAAAGCTTAGAATAAGATATGATGTTAGAGCACCTTATTTATGTCTGTGTTTACTATATAAATGTTTTCCTCTGAAGTCTGGTTAAGAAATACTTAACTTCTTTTTAACCACTACTGATTTCACTATTCTGTCATTTCATTCCTTATTGTGCTTTAGGATCTAGTAGATATAGTTAGCCAACCTTGTGAATGGTCTGAAAAATTTGATGCTACAATCCAACTGTTGACTCCATAGCCCAATGGAAAAAGTTTAAACAAGAACCTATCCAAACCAACCAATCAAATCAATTAATCAATCTTTTATCTATATAACTAGCCTAAAATATTAAAGCACCAGAAAGAAAAATCAAATCTCAAAATATGCAAAGAGAGCCCTCTCCGAGCCAAGGATGGCTAGATCCTAGACTCCAAAGTGGTTTGATGTGTCCTTTATGACCTTTTTCTTGCCAATCTTAAAAATCATAGAGCGATAACAGACGCAATCTCATATAAATAATTAAAACAAATAATTTTGTTATGAGATTTTCAGAGCTATCACATTAATTGATGTTTCCACACATTTTTAATTATTTAGCAATAAATAATTATAATTATAAATTAAAATTTTTAATAAGTCATTTCAAAATATATGATTTATTGTCGAGTCCCAATAGCACAATCGATTGAGAAAGGGTTTCGTTAGTAAGACAACTTGTGTTCAAACCTCAATGGACTGCACATTAATAATAAATAATTATAATAATAAATTAAAAGTTTTTAATAAGTCATTTCAAAATATGATTTATTGTCGAGTCCCAATAGCATAACTGATTGAGAAAGGGTTTCATTAGTAAGGCGACTTATGTTCAAACCTCACCGGACTGCACATTAATTGATGTTTCCACACATTTTTAATTATTTAGCAATAAATAATTATAATTATAAATTAAAATTTTTAATAAGTCATTTCAAAATATATGATTTATTGTCGAGTCCCAATAGCACAATCGATTGAGAAAGGGTTTCCTTAGTAAGGCGACTTGTGTTCAAACCTCACCGGGCTGCTAAGTGCGTGGGTTGGGAGGAGACATTTGACTTACAAAAAAAAAATAGTCCACGTAATCTTGGATAGACAGTGATCGAGTGCTCTATTAAGACACTATTTGATGTGAAGTCACAGTTCAATTCCCCTCCCCAATCGAGGTGATATATTGGACATGATGAAGATGTAGTCCTGCCAAACTTACAAAAGAAAAAAATGATTTGTTACTAATATAAATGTCATAAATAAACTAATTACAACATAAGAAAATGAATTATTGATCTAATCATCCCCGCTAAGAGCCTTTAACTAAATTTATATTTACAAATTACGATCAATCATTATTATTATTATTATTATTATTTTTCCCGAAGATAAATGGACTGGTTGTATATGCTTTTAAACACTCATCATAATTAAGCTACAAAAAAACAAAGTTTATCTAGATAAACTAGGTTTTTGTCTTTTCCCTTTTTTCTTTTGAACTTTGTTCCAAACCCCAGAATTTGGAGTGACCATCACAATAGCTAATTATTTTCCTTTTTTATCTTTTCTCTTTTTTCTTTTGAACTTTGTTCCAAACCCTAAAATTTGGAGTAACCATAACAATAGCTAATTATTTTCCTTCTGAGTCAGAGCACTAAGAAACATGTGTTCGCTCTTTGGCTATTGCTCTTTTCCTCATTTTGATTACTAGATGTTTGAATCACCACTAAATCAATGGGTTTCATTGCATGCTTGGCAAGATCCTCTTGCTTCTATTATCCATGTGAGTACATGGTTGATTATGTGCCTCTGTTTGTCGCTCGTTCTCATCCATTTCTTCATTTTCTTTATTTGAAGAGAGTGAAAATTTTAACACTTTAACTTTTGTTATCTTTTCTGTGTCCTTTTTCTTTTCCTTTAAACATGAATATTTTTTTTTAATGACCTAATGACCTAATTTCCCATCATTATTATATTATAGCTCATTATAAATATAAATTAAGAAATTATAGTAAAGTTTACATTCTCTTTAAAAAATCAAAACATCATCGAATACTCATGGTTATAAAACAACGTTTCCAATTTCTTTCCAGGTTTTTGGGAGTTCTTCAGCAATTGGTTGCTCGCTTTCTCTGGAAATTCATTCGGCAGATGCTTTCGACGAAAAATAGCAGCAGAGCCCTGCGTGCAACTTCTCTTTGGGCGAAAAATATTTCACATTTCCGTGCAGTCGACTGATCCGAATCCGGCGGCAGCTGTTTCAGCACCTGCTTGTACGCCTTCTCCGGCATGGGAATCCTGGGACTGTGGAGAAGGAGAAGCACATGCCTCTGGTTTTTGCTTCGTCAAAACACGATAAGCTGATCTGATAACTACACCTACTCGATGCGGCTCGATGTGTAGACCTCCTTAAGCTCTTCACTAAAACTAAAAGGAGAGATTATGAAAAAGGGAGAAACGTGGGAAAATAATATTGGGGCGGGTTATGGAATGTGAAGAAACAGGTGCAAGGAAATGGATTGCAGAGCGCAAGCTTTATGAAATGTGGGAAGACGGAAGTGGCTATGACAGTGATTAATGGATGAATAAGCATTAGTTGTAAGCACTTCCGTATTTTGTAAAGACTTCCGAGTTCCAACATGGGAGGTCATGCACAGCAGTGAATATTGCTGGTGATTTGAGGGGTGGTAATAAGCAGGCGACTGTTTTTTTTTTTGAAAGTTATGGAAATTTTGGTTATATTTTCGAAAAATGAGAGTGAGATTTTTGTAAATCCAAGTAAAAGTTGTTAAATTTCATAATTTTAGGTTTTTAGAAGTTTTTGATTGCGCTGAATCTATTTCTACTATCAAAAACATTTTTCAAACACTGCCTTTACAAGATATTTTGAATTTTTTGCCTAGATTCCAACCACTTCATTTGAACAATTCCTCTACCTACCTCTAATAATAATATATAGCAATTTTTAACATGATTCCAATATTATTGACAATAAATGTATCAAATATCTATATATATATATATATATATATATATATATATATATAATATATATATATATATAAATTTTTGGCTAATAATGCATTTAAAAAAATGCCATAAATAATGAAAATGCCAATGACATGAAAAGGAATATCACAAAGCTTATAGTTATATTATAACACAATTACAATCATTTTCAAGACATTTATTGATGTAGGAATCCAATACAATTACAACGTTTCGAACATTAAAGATTAGCCGAAAATAAGAATTTCAAACACAAAATTTTAACAACGCTGCATAGCCCTTAGTTTAATTATTGAATTTTGAAATGTATAAACCAATTGCCATATTTGAACAAGGGCAATATTGTAGATACTTTCTCTTAATTTGAATATAATTAAATTAAAGTAAAAAACCAAATTTTCATTGAGGGTGATTGAGGGAGATGTATTCATAATAATGGGCAAAGTATAAGCATTAGTTTCAAATATAATGTGCTTAAAATGTTGGGTTTGATTGTATTAACTTTCAGTTAATCATCTTTTTTAAATTTATTATTTCATAGCTAATATTCTTTTGACTAAATAATTTTACAAAAATCACAAAGTTTCCGTAATAGAACAATCATATGATGTTGTTAAATTGAAACATTTTCATACTTGTATTTAATGTGGTAAAACCATGTGTGTTGTTAAATTGGAACATTTTCATACTTGTATTAAATTTGGTAAAACCATGTGTGCACAGTTACAAAAATGTCTAAGTTGGAACATCTAGATGTTAGTTATAATGTATGAATAGTATACTTGAATTATTTTTCATATTTATTTATAATTTAATTTATATAATTATAAAAATTAATAAAACTTAAATCAATAATTGTTTTCATCCATAATGGTTTTAAAAAAACTTGAATCAAAGTAACTGTTTTTATTATAAATTTCAAGCGGTAAAAATTTAATTATAAATTTATTAATTGTTATATATTACTTTAAATGGTAATAAATTTTATTTTTATTTATAAAATTAAAATATATAATGTAAAATATCACCACCATATATATCTGGGAAGATTTAATGTAATAGCAGTAGTCTTGTTTTTTGTTGTTGTAAAATTAACTAAAGTTTTAAGTTTATATTTATTTTTACATTGATAATTAAAATTAAATTTAGATTTTGAATTACAAATATGTTTTATTTTATTGTAGAGTTTGCTTTGTCTATAATTACATTATGGTTCTTTGCCCAAAAGCAAAGTTTTTCCTTATTTGAATTGGAAAAACACAAGAGCCCTCTTAGTGGTAGGATATAAGGATAAATTATCTTTAGTAGATCTTATTAAGATTTCCATGGCTTGATACTTGTTCCTTTCATAACTTCAACATTTGTAGTGCTTGAGAGTAGCAGAGAAGCTATTGTAATTGTTAAATTTCAAGAAAATTCAATGCACAAAAGTTTAGGTAAAACAATAAAGATGAGACATGAATCAAAGTCTTTGTTCTCCATAGATGTGGAGAAACAATTGATAATGATAAATACTTCAATAAATGAGAAATTACTATTAAAGAGAAGAAACATGAAGGTGTGATTATATGGTCATTATTATGAAAGGACAATTTCTAAGGTCACTTCCCATTTTAGAGTAATTAAGGTCAAAGGGAAGGAACATGAGGGTAAGATTATATGGTCATGATTATGATTAGCTTCTCATATAGATAGTAAGAATTTGAAATCTAACTTTAGATTTAAGGAAGTGAATCAACATTAAATAATAAATTTAAAATAGGGTCATCAAATAAATCTCTTGTATATGTAAAAATTGTTTATGGTGTTATTTACATAGTTTGATATTTACATGAATAACAAACATGTGATCTATTGATTGTGCTTTTTGACATTTGAAACCTTTTAAAGTAGCTAGTACCTGCAACTTACTTTAAATATAACTAAATTAAAGTAAAAACCAATAAAAAACTAAAATTGCATATTGCAATAAGAAGACAATTGCATTTAGGCAAAATGATGTAATAGTCTTTGAGACATTTGTACACCATTTTGCAACAGACATTTTAGTCTAGTGGTATATGCAAATACGGCCAACAAGGAATCCAAGAAAAGATTTACCAATAATAAAAATCAATATAATGATTTAATATTCTTCTTATTTATTGTTTATTATGTATTAAATATATAAAAGATAAAAGGTATAAATTTAAAGTGTGTTTAAATTTAAACAATATATTTAAATTTATTGTTTAATAAGTATTAACTAAAAAACATATTCATAATTATATGGAATAAGATTTATAAAAATATCTTTAAATAATTAAAATAACAACAATTATTTTTTTAATAATTTTTGAAATTATATAAAATATTATATACAATAAATTTATTTAGCATTAATTGTTTTTTAAAAATTAATCTGGTTTTTAAATTTATTTAACATTAATCTGATTTGAAATTAATTCATAATAAAATAATTAATTAAAATAATATAATATAAATTTTCAATAATATTATATATGAATAATGATTTTATGAAAGTATAATTATTTCTATTTTTTAAATTTAATGAATAAAAAAAATATTAAAATTTAATGAATAAAAATATTAAATTGAAATATAATATTATTGAAATTAATAAAATATAAATAACTAAATATAATTTTGTTATCATATTTTTTTTAATAATTAATTAAAATTTAATAATATAATTAAATGTTTAATTATATTTCTTTTTTGGTAGGTAATCACTTACGTGAGATTTGAACCAGTAATCTATTGGAAAGAGTGCCTTAATAGTGCACCCATTTGCTGTCAATCCAAAGCTCCATGGCTTTTCTAAAAAAAATTTCTAACTAAAACTATTTATTAATAAAAAACATAATTTTACTCTATATATATAAAACATAATTTTATTAAATTAAAATATGTACTTAAAGAAATAATATGTGCATTAAAAAACATAGAATATAAAACATAGTGCACAAAAGAAAGTCCATCTGCATTCAAATGATTTCACAAAGTTATTTATTAATAAAAAAATATAATGTGTTGTATAAGTACCATACTATTTATTAAAATCATACATAAATTCAACAAGCCCATTGACCAGGCTTCAATAGCATCATTAATAACACTAACTTTTTTGGCATTTATGAATTGACCTACAACCCACGGCTAAAATAATCATGCAAAATGGTTGGTACAATGCTCAGGTCTGTAAATCCTATTGGCAGAAATTATAATTACACAATAAGACCTAAGAGAATTAAACAATGAGAAACTTGAAAACAAAAATAAATTATATATATATATATATATATATATAAATAAATAAATATAAGAAGATGGTTGCATATAATTAATAATATGCTAGGTTAGTTTGAAAGGTGTGAGATGTTTCGTTTTTATTTTTTAATATTTTAACACATATATATTTTTTTTTGGGAAAAATCATAATTTTCATTAGATAAATGAAAATTACATGCCGAAGAGTTAAAGCATAAAGCCATATCAAAATATATTATGCTTGTCTAATATAAAGTCCGATATCTAACATATAGAGATCATATAGCAAAAAACAACAACTAAATCTGATGAGATGAAGTTAAGACAATGCTACATCATTCAACACGCCCTCTATAAAGGGGATGTGATAAAAAGCAAAGAACTCCATGCCTATCTGCTCTGAAATATGCCATGAACCTTGGAATTGTTGTGCTCCCTCCTTGGAAAGGGTATCTGAAATTTTATTCCTCTCCTTGTAGATATGACGATAAGAAATGGCATCGAAATCCATTTTAAGCATTAAAACCTCATCAAAGATAGGCCGTAGTGTGTGCATGTGACAAAATGACCGATGGTTGAACCAACTGACTACTACTCTGAAATCACCGAAAAATTGTAACTGTCGACACCCTTGTTCTATTGCAAAGACAAGGAGGAGATTCAAACTAAGTAGCCTTGCATAATTATTTGTACCCCAACCCAAACCACTTTTAGGTTTAAAAGAATGATTTTCATTCATAAAGAGAATAACCCCCCCTCCACACCTTCCTTCCCGAGATGATTCGTCAAAATAAGCCCACAGTCAGGATTTATCGATTTATTCTTCCACTATTTGATGAGGACGATAAGGAGAATCATATTCAGGTATCAAATCATAAATGACAAGGGATTGGGCTACAATGCAGTCCACACTCAGAACTTTCTCCTGGAATACCACACCATTTCAACCCAACCATATTCCCCAGCATAAGATGGGAGGCAAGTTCTGCAACTTCTTAGGATTGACTGCGTTTCACCACATAGACCATGATTATGAGAGGGATTCACCATGCTAATGACTGCCAATTGAAAGAGAATTCTGAATAGAGGACCACACTATACAAGCTACAAAACATGACAGGAAAAGGCGATCTATAAATTCTTTTGCAAATTTACACAGAGGGCACCAATTAGGACCTTCAAAGCTGCATTTTTTGAGATTGTCACCTATAGGTACCTTATTTTCCAGTAGGCACCAAAGGAAAAGGCGATATTTTGCTAGACACTTTAGTTTCCATAACAACCTCCACCACCATTTTCCCTCCTCGGGCTATTTTGCTACATTGATGAAAAAATACTCTTCCTTTGGTGCATATTCCCCAAACGGTGAATGAATCCATCAGAGCTCATCCTCCCCTTCTTGAATCCTGACATGAGTAGCATTTAAATAAATTGGGTATTCATACAATCTCTAGTGCCATTTGATCGACAGGTTTATGTTCTGAGGAGATAGCCATCCTTGAGCCATAATAGTGGAATTCCCAGGATCCGCAACTTGATTCAAAGTTTTCTTACCTTGAGCTGCAAATAAATCAATCAACTCGATGGGAAGCTCGAAATAGTTCCCACGACCTACCCATGGATCATGTCCAATACAAACCTTCTTACCGGAACCAACTTTCCAAGCAAGGCCTTGCTGAATTGTATGAAATGAGTCTATCACTGCCTTCCAGACTGTCGAAATGTTTAATATGATTTTATTAGGATTTATGATACAATCCTCCAATGGACTAGGATAAATATACTTATTCAGGACGACCTCTATCCACATGTTGGAATTGGAGATCAATAACCACCCTAGCTTAGCCACTAATGCTTTGGAGAAAAAGACCAGATTTTGAGACCCTATCCTCCCCACTTCTTAGGTAAAGCTATCATTCCCCACTTAACCCATGAAAAGACTTTACCTTCCTTCTTTCCCATCCATAAGAATCCACAACAACATTTTTAGATTGAATTAAGAGTCCCTTTGGGAAGCCATGACAAAGACATCCAAAAGACGGGTGTTGCCTCCAGAACAAACTTGATGAGGGCCAATTGGTCTACCCTTGAAAGCCATATGAAGCTCCAATTTTTCATATGGTAGAAACCATAACCAATCTCCTTTTTTGATAGTTATTAGGCTTCAGAGAGAAGCCTAAGTACTTCAGTCTTTCTTCAAAAGTAGTTAACCTGAATGGAAATAGAGACATTAAACAAATTGGATTTCCTCCCTAGAACAACCTTCCACATAGATAGTTGATTTTTGTAGATTGACTTCCATACCAGTAGCCTTAGTCAATAAATACATAATATATTTGAGAGCCAAAGAATGACGCCTAGATCCATCACTAAAAATGAGCACATCATCAACGAAAAGGTGGGAAATGTAGATACCATCTGCAGCCAAGGCCCCTTTCAAATCTCCTTGTCTTTTTCCCTTTCTTATAAGCATCTTTAGGCCTTCTTTTACCAAAAGAAAGATTAATGGGGATAGGAGGTAGCCCTGACGCAAACCCCTTTCTGCATGAAAAAATCCCGAAGCAGAACCATTGATCAAAATCGCAAAAGAAGTTGAAGAAATGCAACACATTATCCAATTAATAAAATTTATGTTAAAGCCTAAATGCATAAGAAGCACTCTGGTATATGACTTGATCGTTGGCTTTAGATAAATCTATTTTGAAGACCATCCCTTTATAAATCTATTTTGAAGACCATTCCTTTAAGCTTCTTAACCTTTAGACTATGAATAGCTTCCTAGGCTACACCTATGGTCTCATGAATCTGCTTGATTTCTAGGAAAACAAACTCTTTTTTAAATATATGCCTAAATAAAATAGGCTTGAAACAGTTAATAATAATCTTCGCAATAATTTCATAAATACAATTACATATATATGATTACCAAAAATATAATTATTTCATTTGCTTTATATTGTAAATTAAAAACAATTTGCAATGTTATATTTATTTAATTTACTTTAAGTATTATTCTTGTATATAAAATTTTCATATATATATATATATATAAAATTAAATTTTCAATACAATAATCATTTAATTTACTTTAAATATTGTTTTTATACATAGATTTTCAAATATATATTTTTATTGGAAAAGTTACGAATAAAATAAAATTATATATATATACCTTTTACATATTTTCTTTCTTTGTTAATATATATTGTCACTACATTTATTAATATATATTCTCACTATTTTCTAATTATAGAAAAATTACATCAGGGATTTTCTAATTATAGAGAAATTACATTAGTGATTTTTATTTATTTTTATTTTGAGAAAATTACACTAGCAACGATATGATATGATCAGTGTAGAAAAATTAACAAATAATATGATGGGAATGGGAATATAATTTTAGCAAATATGTATATAATTTTGAAAAAGGAAAAAGAATCTATAATTACATTAGTGATTTTTATTTTTTTTTATTTTGAGAAAATTACACTAGCAACGATATGATATGATCAGTGTAGAAAAATTAACAAATAATATGATGGGAATGGGAATATAATTTTAGCAAATATGTATATAATTTTGAAAAAGGAAAAAGAAATTATAATTTTTTTATTTTAATATACAGTTGAATTTTATATTTTCATATATTATAAAAGTTTAGTTTTTTCAATTTAGTTTTTCTTTTAGTATATTTTTTATTATTATTGTTTGTCTAAAATCTCACAAGATTATTTTTTAGATTTTATATAGTAGAATATAATCTATACAATTTAAATAAAGACATTTAAAAATTCATTTTTAATAATAATAAAAAATAATTTTTATTCAAAATTCTATTTTCTAATTCTAAAAAAAAAACTCAATTTCAAATAGTTTGGGCATCAACTAAAAAATTTCAAATAGTTTGGGCATCAACTAAAAAATACATTAGAAGATTACACTAACAAGAAAAAAAAAACATAATAATGTACATATCAAATAGTTAGCATCAACCAAAATATAAAGAAAATACACTAGAAAATTACACTATCAAGAAAAAAATACATACTTAATGTACATATCACTTTCTTATCTTGTAAAAAATAATTTTCAATTATTCCCTTTTTTTATCAATATAATGATCATTTTTTTTTTGCCTAACCCCAAGGAGAATTGAGCCATGACCTCCCAATGGCAACATCGTGACCTCCTAATGGAAAAGTACTTAGCAACGGGAACTCAACCAATCAAGCTAACCCTTGGGGCTAATAATGATCAAATTTCTTAATTTCTTAATGTGTAAACATATACATATACATATACACATACATATACACATAGATACATCTAAAAAATTATACCTTAACAAATTTGATCCTTCTCAATGCTTGATCAACCTAGGTTTGAGATGGATTAAAACTGGTTCAACTTTTTTAGATATTGTCACATACATGAACATATGTAGTTATTCATTTTTTATTTCTTTAATATAATGTTACATTATGTAAAGTGATAACATCTCCACCAAACCACTTCATTCTCCCCAGAGAAACAGCACACTCAACTTCCATCTTTGAGGAGGAAATCCAAGTACTTCTAATTTCTAATTTATCCTCTAACATGGGATGGTGTTCCCTGAGTGATATTTTAAAAACTTGTGTTTGTTGATGGTCTTCATCCTTTTCCTTTTATTTCTGATTTGAAAAAACGTCTGACTTTTTAATTTAGATATAACCCATTTTTTCCATAAGAATCAGCTCATTTATGAAGAAAAGAATGTTGTAAATGTCCTAAAAGATGCCAAATTAAATATCAAAATGATTTATTCTCATAGTCTAAGAAATAAGTCCATCTAAATTGTTCCATTTGAGAATCATGTTTTGTCTAAAAGACCTTTATTGAAATTAATTCCAACAAAAAAATTAAGTATATGTATAAGACATCTAAAGTCAAAATTTATTTTTATATAGCTATTCAAAGTATTCTCAAAATTCTCCATAACTAAAATATACCAATGAAATTAATTCCAACAAAAAAATTAAGTATATGTATAAGACATCTAAAGTCAAAATTTATTTTTATATAGCTATTCAAAGTATTCTCAAAATTCTCCATAACTAAAATATACCAAAATTATAAACGAAAATTGGGTAGATGACTAAGACATCTAAAGTCAAAATTTATTTTTATATAGCTATTCAAAGTATTCTCAAAATTCTCCATAACTAAAATATACCAATGAAATTAATTCCAACAAAAAAATTAAGTATATGTATAAGACATCTAAAGTCAAAATTTATTTTTATATAGCTATTCAAAGTATTCTCAAAATTCTCCATAACTAAAATATACCAATGAAAGCAGATAATAGTAGTTGATTTATATTTGTTGAAAATGAGTGAATTCAACATAAGTGGAATCTCCATATGAAAAGTAAAAAACTAATAACGATATGGAGCCAAATGACATAAATGTATAAAAATGAACAATATATAATGGTAAATGAAACTCTACAAATATGTTAACTACTTAAAAAAACAAATAATATTTTATTTTTGTATAAAATGGAATTTACATTTTATTATAATAAATGTATATTGCAAAAATTTAATAATTTTTTTTTTTTTAAAATTGGTTTTTTTATTAGTAAATTTTTGATATTGTTTAATTAGAGATTGGTTTTTGAATTATAAGTTTGAGTTATGTAATATGAAAACACTCAAAATTTAATTTTAAATAAGAAAAAATCACAATTTCATTCAAAACTATATTGTGGAATTCTTACCAAAACAACCCCAACATCAATGTCAACAAAAATATAAAGAAAACACAGTCAAAGATAACACTCACAAGAAAAAAATACATAATTAATGTACATATATTTTTCTTACCTTATAAAACATAATTTTCAATTATTCCCATTTTTTTTTTTTTTTTTTTATTAATATCATATGTCTCCCCATGACTAAGGTTTTATTTCTTACCCAATAAAAAATATTTTTCAATTATTTCTTTTTGTTTTCTTATATTTTATTAATATCATATGTCTTCCCATGAATAAGGTTCTATGAAATACTAATAGTGATCAAATTTTTTAATTTTTCAGCATGCAATTTTTTTAACTAGTATATACATATGTATATATAAAAAAATTACACCTTAATAAATTTGATCTTTCTTAATGTTTGATAAATGATAAATCTAGGTTTAAGATGGATTGATGCCGATTTAACTTTTTTAATGTTGTCACATACATGAACATATGTTGTTATTTATGTTTTAGTGTTTTTAATATAACCTTACATTATGTAATGTGGCAACATCTCCATGAGAAACTACTTCACTCTCCTAAGAGAAACAATATGTACAATGTTCTTCTTTGATAAGCAAATCCAAGTATTCTTAGTTTCTAATTTATCCTCTAACATGGGTTTCCCCGACTGAAAATTTTGGACAAGTAGTATTCTTTTTGAAAACTTGTGTTTGTTGATGGTCTTCATCCTCTTTTTTTTTTTTTTGATATAGCCCATTTTTCCATGAAGAATGGGCTTGCGTATTAAGACACTAATACTATAAATTTCTTGGAATATGTCAAATTAGATATTAAATTTGTTTTATTCTCATAGTCTAAGAATTAAGTCCATCTAAATGGTTCCATTTAGGAATTATTTTTTCTAGAAGACCTTTATTGAGGTCAATCTCAACAAAAAGTTGAGTATGTGTATATGACAACTATATCGATCTCAAAGTTCATTTTTATGTGACTATTCAAAGTATTCTTAATATTTTCCATAACTAAGATATACCAAAATGGAAAGGCAAATTGGGCATGCTACACTCAAATTGTCAAAGATTTGTGGAAGCAGAAGTACCAACTTTTTCAACAAGGATCATATCACATATCAACGGTCCATGTGTCATGGTCATCCCATTCTGAAAGTTATATATTGTAAACGATCTTAGTAAACCTTGTGTCTATGAAACAACCTAGGTAAGCCTATAATTTGATGGAGAATTCCATCCTAGGAGGTTTTTTAACCTCACCAATTACCTGTGTTTTTTGACATGGATAATCACAAGAGTTTTTTTCCCCTCCAGCTTAATGTTAGGATATTCTGAAACATAGGAAATAGTTAATTATAACTTGGTCTAGTGTAGAGTTAGGTAAAGTGTGTTTCTTTACTATGTACATTTGTAACTTACAATCCGACGGTCATGATATGTTCTAGACATGAAGTGATCCGATGATTCATTCTCTCCTCGGTATTACTGACACTTGATCCGTGGCTTAACACCCGATTGGTCCATGATCTCTATTTAAAGAGCATGGAGGGTCATTTGTAGGGTGACCGTTCATGAGAGAAACTTATGTAAATTTTATTTCTTTTATTAATAAATTGCCTGAAGTGGCCGCGTTGGCTTAGGCCGTGGACTGTTTTCCTCTTTGAGGGTTTTAACCACGCCAAGAATACTGGTGTATTGATCTGTGATATTTTTGTGAGCGGTGTCTTTTGGTGTTCTATCTGAGGAACTTGTCTTGTATATTCCTACATGGTATTAGAACTATTTGAGGGGTACATCCGTTGGTGATCCAAATCGGAAGCCGGTACAATTGCATTCGACTGTCGTTTCCTAGATCTACTATTTCTGACCGATTTTAGACCGAGAGAACTGTTGTATTGTGTTAGGAGCATCTATTCTAGTGAGAAACCCCTTTTGTTTCATGCGAAAAGGTTTCTGATAGCCATAGCAGCGTCATTTTTAAGATCTGGAGGTATACATTGTTTATTTGCAGTTTTAGTTATTTATCTCTCTGTTTATTTCGGTTTATTTATCTCTTTGCTTTTTATTACCAGATCTATACCTTTCATTTCTGCGTATGCTCTTTGCTTCGCAACCCTGTGCGATCTGGTCAAATCAGAAACATAAAGCAAGGATTTGTCTCATGCGTATGCTCTTTTCCGTCGCACCTTAGTGTTATCTTGGAAAATTAGAAACATGAGGAAAATATTTAGTTTCCGGCAAAGCTAATTTCAAGCCATAAGGTTTGGTTTTTTTTGTATGCCTGTGTTGGGTTATGTGGTTTTTTGTTTTGTAAGCAAAAAGAGTTTTTTGAAGTAAGCACGCACCCAAAGCTTCAGGGACTTTAAAAAAAAAAAAAACCCTTTCCTTTTTTCCAGAAATTACTAACCTTTTAAATTAGCTCACTTGGTTCAAGTCTTGTTTTTTGTTGAGTTACTTTTTCAAAAAGCACATGTAACTTATGTTTTAAAGTTA